>JANZLB010000009.1:40672305-40684098 GCA_026167865.1 Notarius quadriscutis
GTCCCTGCATTGAATAGGCACATACTTCCTTCCTACAGGGCAAGATTCAGGGGCAGGAGTGACAGATAATTCCTGGTCGATCTCTTTGTCTATCTCCCATCTAATAGGGGTGACCACAACTGATAGGAGCAGTACATTAACAACCTCAGGAGAGGACTCGGGACCAGGATATATACGAGAAAGAGCATCTGCTTTGGTATTATGGGAACCAGGATGATAAGTAATGGAAAAATTAAATCAAGAGAAAAATAAGTACCACCGAGCCTGACAGGGGTTGAGCTGTTTAGCTGACCATAAAAATTAAGATTTTTATGATCTGTTAAAACTAGGAAGGGATGCGTCGCTCCCTCTAGCCAGTGGCACCATTCTTCAAAAGCTAGTTTCATGGCCAGCAATTATCTGTCTCCTATACCATAATTGCGTTTGGCAGGGGTCAGTTTATGGGAGTAGAAGGCTATTGAATGCAGTTTACAGGGATCACCTACACGCTGGGACAACACAGCTCCAGTGCCTACCTCAGAGGTGTCCACCTCTACCACAAAAGGCTGAGTGGGATCAGAATGCTTCAGAATGGGGGCTGAGGTGAGGGCTACCTTGAGGGACTCGAATGCTTCCTGCGCCCGGGGGTTCCATGAAAGTTTTTTGGTGTTTCCCTTCATTAAGGTGGTAAGTGCTGCTATGCTACTGAAATTGTGAATGAAACGGCGATAGAAGTTAGCAAACCCAAGAAATTGCTGGAGTTCTATTATGGAAGTAGGGACAGGCCAGTTAGCTATGGCTTCTACTTTCTTATCATCCATAACAACACCCTTCAGACTGATGACATAGCCTAGGTATGAAGTAGAAGGGAGATGAAATTCACACTTCTCCCCTTTAACATATAGCTGATTTTCAAGCAGATGTGTAAGGACAGAACGAACATGATGAATATGAGTTTTGAGATTAGGGGAATAAATCAAAATGTTGTCAATGTAGGCAATAACATATTGGCCAAGCATATCCCTGAGGACATCATTTATGAATGCTTGGAATACGGACGGGGCATTACACAACCCGAAGGGCATTACTAAGTATTCATAGTGCCCCCTAGTGGTAAGAAATGCAGTTTTCCATTCATCACCTTCCTTTATGTGGACTAAATTGTGTGCGCTTCTTAAGTTAAGTTTTGTGAATATAGATGCCCCACGAAGTTGTTCTAGTGCTACAGGGACTAAAGGCAACGGGTAAGGATAGGGTTTAGTGATTTGATTTAACCCACAATAATCAATGCAGGGCCTAAGTCCCCTATCCTTCTTGTTGACGAAAAAGAACCCTGCAGCTGCGGGAGATGTAGAAGGATGGATGAAACCCTGTTCTAAGGCCTCCTGAACATACTCCTCCATCGCTTTCTCCTCTGCTTGAGTGAGTGGATAAATCCTAGACTTACGTGGAATAGCATCATCCATTAACTCTATAGAACAGTCATATTTTCTATGAGGGGGAAGTTTGGTCACATTTTTCTTGCTAAACACTTCTAACAGGTCACTGTATTCGGGGGGAATGGAGACTACAACACTGGCATTGGGGCTTTCTATAGTCGTTGATGATGCCATAACTGTGGGAAATGCTAGACAGTTATAACAGTAACTGGACCAAAAGAGTATTTCTTTATCGGACCAAGATATGACATGGTTATGTTTTCGAAGCCAGGGCAAACCTAAAATGATAGCATACTCACAAGAATTTAATACAAAAAACAAATATCTATTTTGAATGTAAAGCACTGACAGTCATATAATGGGTTTCGTGACCCAGTTAACAAGTCCTTCTCCCATGGGAGCCCCATCAACAGCAGTCAGTCTCAGCGATGTTTCCAGTGGCTCCACATGAATCTGGAGTTGCTCCACCAGCTCAGAGTGAATAAAGTCCCCTTCAGCTCTGGAATCAATCAATGCTGAGAACACAGAGACAGACTGAGGGCAGTTAACTGTCATGGGTAGGGGGAAAGGACTTGGAGACCAACCCCTTAGTGGGTGTACTCACCACATTAGCATGTGGAGTAGACCCCATGCACTTTCCCAGGGTTGGCGCCGGAGTTTTGTGTCAACAGATTTGACAGTCATGTGGAAGGTGACCAGCAGTTCCGCAATAGAGACACAACCCTTCATGGAGACATCGGTGCCTTTCTTCCACAGACAAATGAGATGCGTCACACTGCATAGATTCCGGGGGTTCTGGATCCTCACGAATCTGGGTCATTGGTGGATATGAGCGGTGAGGGGTCAATGCAGCAGCTGGAACCGTAGGAGATTTTTGAGGACCTTTCCCATGTTTCAGTTGGTCTAGGCAAATGGCCAATGAAATCAGCTTTTCTAGTGAAAGACCATCGTCCTTACAAGCCATTTCTGCTAGGATATTGGAGTTCAGTCCATCAGTAGTAGTGCAGGCTATTTCCAACCATTCCCAGCTGCAAGAGTGCGAAATTCCAAAGCATAATCGGAAACTGAGCGATTACCCTGATGTAGTCGGGTGAGTAATTCCCCTTGAGAGTGGCCCTCGTTGGCGTGATTGAAAACTGCTTTAAATTCTCTAACGAAGTGGTCATAAGTGTTGGATTGGACTATGGGCCAAACTGTGGTAGCCCAATCTAACACCTTGCACGTAAGACGAGATCTCATAAAAGAAATACAAGCCTTGTCAGAGCTCGGAGGAGAATTAGCAAAAAAATATAGAGCATTGTAATAAAAACCCTTTACACTGATCAGGTGTGCAATCAAATTTATCCGGTTTACTGAAAACAATTGAACTGGTAACAGCCATGGAGGGAGCAGCAGGAGCTGAGTCATTGGAGTTGGGTGGTGAGTTCTCTCATGCTTTCAACAATCTGTACCAACTGTTTTTGCTGCTCACTTTGCTGTTGCGTGAGTCTGGATGGACTGAGTCACGGAATCAAAATGCTGGTGATGTTGTCCAAGCATCTCTCCTTGGCTGCCAATCGCTACCTGTAACTCCATGTAATCCGCCGTCTGCATGTTGGAACAGTATCCTGTAATGCAGCTGTGACAGACCAGATGCTCGCAGATCATAAATGAACTCAAGGTTTTTATGAGAACAGGGTAATCAAAAACAGTGTACAAAAGCCAGGTCAGGTCAATACTGAGAGATCCAAAACAGTAAAAAGGAATAGAAAAATTGTGGTTAGAAAACAGGCAATAGTTGAAGAACCAGGAATCAGGAGATACAGGCAATCTAAACACAAGGGCTAGGCAAATCATAATAAGAAAACAGGCAGGGATCGAGAAACCAGGAATCAAGAGAAATGGGCAATCAAAACACAAGGGCGAGGCTAAGTGAGAAAAAATGGAAGGCAAAAAGGGTCATACACAGAGAAACAATCAGAAATAATAACACTCAGTAGGCTTACGGGAAGTGAAGACAATACTGTGCAAAGAACAAAGCAGACAAAGGGGTATAAATACAGACATAAATAAAAAGGTACAGGTGATTGTGATTAGAACTCAGATGAACCACTCCTCGGAAGTGGTTCCAGATTGGATGATGGAGTGCATGTGGTAGTGACTGGTGTGTGAGGGGGATTATGGGAACTGGAGTCCTGAGGGTTGAGACAGATGGAGGATGAGCCCAGAAACATGACAGTCACAAAGGGCCAGAAGTTCTCTCAGGTACTATGGTGTGAGACCATTCAGTGCTTTAAAGGTCAATAGTATTATTTTATGATCAATGCAAAATTTGATTGGGAACTAATGCAGTGTGGATAAGACAGGGGTGATGTGGTCATATCTTCTAGTTCTAGTAAAGACTTTCACTTATTGCATTCTGGAATAATTGAAGCTTCTTTTTTCACCTACTGGAACACGCAGAAAGTAAAGCATTACAGTAATCCAACCTCGAGATAAGAAAAGGATGAACTAGTTTTTCTGCATTGTCTCCACACAGAAAGGCCCTCGCCGGCTGCTGGGTTCAAACCCAGAACTTTCTTGCTGTGAGGCAACCATGCTAACCACCACACCACCGTGCCGTGCCCTTTTACTGCTTTAAAGGGGAGGTTTGATATTGGCCTATAATTGGACAGGTGTCAGGAGTCAAGGTCAGGTTTTTAACCACTGTGCAGTGCACCCTCTGCTTGCCAGTAACCAAATTGCTTTCAGTATTAAAACCCTCCACTTCCAACCTCAAAACCCATCTTTTTTTCTGTCTGGGAAAACACTTTCTGCTAACTTACTGGTTAGATTGGCTATCCTAACTACTTAATGAAGTAGCTACCCAATTAGCCAAATTGACAACTGACTACCTGATCATTTGTATTTTCCAACCACTTCACATGTTATCTTTCAGTTTGTAGTTGCATAGTTTCACATTATGTTTTTCTAACATGTATAAAGGCATCACTGTACATGCATACTGCAAAATTTATTGACAAAACTTTTTATTTATTAGTAAAGTAAAGGAGAGCTTATTTTCACCTAACATTGTAATTATATGAAATGACTTTAAAACAGATTCTTGCTGCATTGTAAATGTCTTTGTCATTAAGTGGCCACATAGTGACAAAATGTTGGGTGACATGGAGACATTGTTTCTTTTATGTAATGCATGTTAAATGACATCTGGTGGCATATTTCTTTCAATATCATGATAATTTGCTATCTTCTCATTTGAGCTTGTCAAGTTCAGTTCTGTTTTGATGGATCTTAGGGTCATATTCTTGTTAGAAGACTAATATTGATGTGAATACAGTAAATAATGGAATGTTAACATTTGACTTGGGGAAAATTAATTTTTATTATATCTTATGTTCATCATTTTAAATCAAGAGAGAGTAAGAAAAGGTAAGAGACCAATGTTCTCTCTCTTGTGCCATTTTTCAGGCTTGTTGCAACACAAAATGCATTTCAGTAAACTGAGTGATAGCTAACTGTTAACTTGACAGTAAATTCAGTACAAAAACAAGTGTAGCCCTGTGCTATATATTTATTTTATTTTGTTTCCTATTGTAAAATGGTAAGAAATTAAGTTTTGAATGCATATGCCGACATGTATTTATTTTTCTAAGGCCTGTATTTTATTTGAATTTTGAATGTTTAAATTTTATTTTTGTATTTTTATTGGTTAAAACTTTTATGGGGAACTTTGAACCCTGACTGGTTAAAGCAGAAATGGGGGAGTTATGGGAAGAAGAAGAGAGAGGATGGCGGAGAGCAGACAGCTAGTCTGAGCTCATGAACATTACCTTTTAGAATTACATGGATATTTTCCGCATCTAGGCCTTAGAAGTGGAGAGTCACTAATAATAGTTTATCGGACTGATAACTGCACTTTTGGTGACGGTGTATGTCGAGTACCGTCCAAGTTTAATTCAACGATGGCCTGCCTCAAGAAGATGCCTGGCCGCCATCTTAGCAACGTGCTCCAGGCACATCACAGCTTCATTGTTCTCGGTGCACAGAGATGTACTGCTTCACTAAGACGACAGTGAACTCCGTGTTCATCTGGACAAGTTGGATGCATTAGGGAGTTGATGCCAGCGCGAGTCTGCGTGAGGAGAAATTCTTCTTGTCCGAAGTCAAGTACCTGCTCCGTTTTATTTTGCTCCTGGAGCAAAGCGACTGTTCAAGTTTCTGGGACTCACCGTTCACAAGCACCAAACCAGGCCTGCAGCAAGGGTTTTATTTTCATTTAATTGCCGGCATTGGGGGTTTAATTTTGAACTGTTTGAATTGAGTTAAGAACTGGTTGAATTTGTGTGTGACGGCGTGGCGCACGAGGGTTTGTGTGTGCCCTTTACATTGGGTGCGCTAGTGCACGTCATTCATTTTAAAGGCGCTATAGCCTATTTGATTAGGTTTAAAGGGACAATATGTCAATTTTCCCATTGAACGGGAACTTAGAATTTTTTACTTAAAAAGTAGTTTGGAGGTTCAAGAAACTATTTCCATTTGAAAGACATTTTGTTATAACAGCATAACACTTGAAAAGGAAAAAAAAATGAGTATAATTTCATATATTTTATTTTTGTGTAATTTCATTTTTATATAAAAGAAACAATGCAGGAGAAAGTAAAGGATTTTATTTCATTTAATTCACTGTTGTGAGAATTGATTCTTTAAAACACATTAATAGTTAAGTACAACATTAAGAGCTATTCGAGCACATTATAAAAAACTCTTTAGATATACACATATATTGGTTGTCGCTAAAGTTACAAGAACTCAGGGTGCCCCGTAGTGAGTTTGAAGGTTAGTATTATTGCATGCCAGTTCCAGTGGTATAGGGGCGCTATACTAAGTTTTCACCAGCTTTGAGCAAAACCATTGTAATCATGGATGCATCATGAATGGAGGGCATTGCACAATGCACAACAGGAGTACACAGTAGTTGCAAGATGGCACAGTGCATTGATTACCTACCTGCAAACTGTTATTGCACATATTTGTTTTCAGTCCATTTTTTCTGAAGATGTATCCTTTTACATTTTGTTCTCCATTGCTGTGCTTCATTTCCTCTTCAAACTAATGACATGCCCACTGATATCATCATGGTTTGCACTGGAGAAATCAAGTATATTTTGGTTCCAGCTGGAAACCAACTTTTCAGGTTCTGGACCAATTTATTTTTGGTTGAAATGCTCCAAACATTTCAAAATTTGGTGCACAAACAAGAACAGGACCTGTTCCCTGTTGGCTGAAAGGGATAAAAGTGATGCAAACTTGGGTGGCAAGCTAGCCAACAAAACTAGACAGCAACCGATGCAAGAGCACTTATTATCAGTGTAGATGTCCAAGTGTTATCTAACAAGTTTTCTTACATCACCTCAAAATGTAGCTAGCAGCTCAACCTCTGTTGGAATGGGCCAACTTGGGTCATGAATAAAAGCTAGCAAGTCAACAACTTTTGTTAACACAGTCAAACATCAAGAAAGTGCAACAACACAAAGCATAGCAAGGCAGCTAATGTTTACTTGTTCAAGAAAGAAGCCCAGCTTAGCATCAAGCTTGTAGCCTTTTATCTCTCTTAGCTCTCAGCAACAAGTAAAATCCAGTCCAAGATTTACTCTTGTCCAGTCTCTTGCTCAGTCACACTCTTTTTTTTTCTTCCTGGCTTCCTCCAAAAGTGTCTTCTTTGGTCTCTTCACCTCTGCCATGATGTCTGTACTGAGAATACCAATCTAGCTCTCTCAAGACCCATAGTTCTTGATGTGTGACCTGGTGCCGTAAAGTGTTATGCAGTTCTCACGAGGGGTGTCCGGGATGTGTCACCAGTGTGTATAGTATAGTGTGTATATGTATAGTGCTATAGCTGGCAAAGTTGGAATGGAAGACAAGCCAATGTACCATCAAAATGATTTTGAAGCTGATATTTTAAGGTAAAATTCTTCCATAATGCTACTTTAAACCAGACCTCTCTACTTCACATCGGTCCCTATCACAGCACCTCAACATTAATTATTTTCCTATAAGAAGACATAATTTCCCAATAAACTCAGTCTGTTCAAGGAATATTTATTTGGTTTTTATACACTGACTTTCCACAAACATACAACACCACTAGTAAGTCAAGTCAAGTTTATTTGTATAGTGCATTTAACAATAAACATTGTTGCAAAGCAGCTTTACAGAATTTGAATGACTTAAAATATGACCTAATTTTATCCCTAATCTGTCCCCAATGAGCAAGCCTGTAGCGATGGTGGCAAGGAAAAACTCCCTCAGATAACATGAGGAAGAAACCTCGAGAGGAACCAGACTCAAAAGGGAACCCATCCTCATTTGGGTGATAACAGATAGCGTAATTAATAATAACTCACTTCTATAACCCACGCTATAGTCGCAAAGTATAACTGTGAAACCAGGTAAATCATTATAGTATTAACATGAAGTCTGTTTTGTTGAAATTAAAAACTGTTCATTGATGGAAATTTGAGTGCAAAACAGTTCATGACAACTGCGGTCCGAAAGTTAGCAAGTCAACTGTAGTTCTCAGACATAAATGTATTACTGTAAGTGTCCAGAGCCATCTTCCAAGTGTAACTTACGACTGTCCATATGGGGCCATCCTCCACAGGAGTGATGAGATGAGCTCTGGATCTGGCTCCCTCGTGTACCTGACAGAATACTTTGCCTTACAATGGATGTAGCAGAAGTGTTTCAGTACGCAATCCCACGCCGCTTCCGGGTTTCCCTGTCTCAGCCTCTCACTTCGTATTTTCTGCTGAAGACTGACTGGAGTCCCCTAGCAGTCTACTACAGAATATATCACCCTATAGGATCCAAGCTACAGTGTGATTTCTTCTATGAGGACCTCCAAGAGCCCAAGTCTCCCGAACCCATCTGGATAAGCTTCATCCTGACATTTATTGCTGGACAAGCACGCAGATGGGTGGAATACCTAATTCGGGTTGAGCACCCGTGCCTTCAAAGCTCACAGACTTTCTTTGCCATGCTCAAGTTCATTTTCGAATCCTTGGAGGTTTCTGAGCCCCTCCGAGAGGCTGTCTCTCCAGAGCTGGTTTCTCAGCCAGAACCAACACCTGAATCAATGCCTAAACCAGTGTTTGTATCAGAACACATGCCTGAACCTGTTCCTGCACCAGTGTCTGCTCCTGTGCCAGAGGCGGAGCCAGAGTCAGTGCCAGTGTCTGCTCCTGTGCCAGAGGCAGAGCCTATGACAGGGCCTACTCCAGTGCCAGAGCCTGTGTCAGGGCCTACTCCCATGCCAGAGCCTGCATCAGGACCTGCATCAGAGTCTACTCCAGAGCCAGCATCAGGGCCTGCATCAGAGTCTACTCCAGAACCAGTGCCAGAGTCAGCACCTGCACCAGCTTCAGTGCCGGTGCCAGAGTTAAGGCCAGAACCTGAGCCTGTTCCTGAACCTGTGTCAGAGAACATCAGAACGACCTTTGCCTCACACGGCCAGGATGATGTCTGTGTCGTCCTGCTACTGCCCGGCCAGGAAGATGTCTGCATCATCCCATCACCAGGTCCTGACCCGGACCAAAGCAGTGCACTGACAGAGCTCGAGCCTGTACCTGAGCCAAGTCCACAGTCCAAAAGAGAACCAAGTCCACAGTCCGAGCCAAGTCCAGAACTCAAGTCATCTCCTGAGCTCGAGCCCAGCTCTACGATCAAGCCAGTTCCAGAACTCCAGCCTGAGTCATCTCCTGAGCTGGAGCCAGAGTCATCGCCAAAGCTCAAATCATCTCCAGAGCTTGAGTCCAGTCCCAAGCCTAACCAGATCCAGAGACCAAGCCTGAATCATCTCCTGAGCTGCAGCCAGAGTCATTGCTGAAGCTCAACTCATCTCCAGAGCTCGAATCCAGCCCGGAGCTTGAGGCCACCTTCAGTCCTGGATCCGAGCCTAGTCCACGATTCAACTCAGGTCTGGAGTCTGAGCATGATCCTGGCCCAGATTCCAAGTAAAGTCCCCAGCTCAAGCCTACTCCTAGTCAAGAACCCAAGTTGTGTCCAGAGCCTGAGCCCAAACACCCACCGGGACCAAGTATGATGGATTTTTGCTCCCGGAGGGATCTCGGTGGGAGGGGGTTCTGTCAGTCCTGCATGCTGTGGCGCATGCACCTGAAGGCCCACCTCGGGCTGTGTGTGCACCAAGTGGACTCTATCATGCACACCGTGAACAAGGCGCACCTGTTCTCAATTAGAGAACATTGTGTTTGTCTATTTAAGGACTGCGCTGATGCATTTGCATCTCCAAGTAGTATGCTACATTAAGTACGCATTACCAAGCCTTTCTATCTGTGTTCTTGTTTTCCTGGTTTCTTGATTCTGTTTCATGTTATTGTTCTCGCTTAGCCTTCTATGTTCTGTTTGCGCCTCGACCGACCCTTTGCCTGTTTTCACGTCTCTGATATAGCCTGCCGATTTGGACTGTTTGCCTTTGTGTGTGTGTGTGTGTGTGTGTGTTCGCATACCTGACAATTATTACCTTCCACTTGAATTCCCTCCATGTGTTTGACTTGGTTATTACATGTGCTCCACTCCAGACTTCTTCCCATTTGTCTTGTGGTATTTCTGTATTCATTTCAGTTTCCCATCTCCTTTTTAATCTGTAGTGTATTGTTCGAAGTTATCTCTAGAAATATCTGGTAGAAGTGACATAACTTTCTCGCCTACGTTTCGTGCATGGATTTTAGTCAAATACTCATCAATTGCACTGGGTTCCAAAATGTTCTTCCACTCTGTTTTGTTAGAAAATTGCTTAATTGTAAATCTCGGAAGAAGTCTGGATTGAGAAGTGTGAATTCTTCCCTTTAACTGTTCGAATGATTTAAGACAGCCATCCTTATGGAGTTGATATCATTTTGTAAGTCCATGTTCAGCCGAATTTCTAAAACCTGCATCTAAATGTGAAGGAATGAAATCCTGAAATCCTTCATAAATCCGATATGGATTAGTGCAGAAATTGCTTTATACAATCCAAATGGCAATTTTATTTTCCTCTAAATTTTTAATGTGACCCTTGTCCATTCACTCATTTGAATTTCCCTCAAGGAGCTGTCCATGATAAGTAGGATCTGGATGAGTCTTGCACATAGACTTTTTTCTATATCTAGCTATCATGTACATTAAATATCCTGAATCCATATTATTCAAGGTTTTAACTGTGCAGCCTAGAAATAGTATGTCAGAATTGGAAGTTTGAATCCTTCAAGTGGCTTAGAAAGCTGCAATGTTTTTAGTCTGTGAAACTAGTACAGGCTGGTCTGATTGCTGCTTGATGCTTGAAACTGGAACAGGCTGTTTTGATTGCAACTTGTTTTGGTTAGTTAAATCCTTGAGATTTATCTTCGCTTGCACATTCTGTTCTCTGCTTAATGAAGGTTCTTCTGACCAATAATGTTTTAATTCATTTCATAAGATTATGACCCTGATGGGTAATGTAATTGTACATAATGTCTCTTTTCTTTCATTAAGTAGTATAGCCTAAACCAGTGATGTAATGCTTCATCACCCATTTCCGTTACTCTGTCATACATACAGTAGATAACTTAGCTTCACCAATCACATCATCATCATCATCATCATCATCATCATCCAATCACATAGCTACAACACACTCTTGAATGTGAATATATGCTATGTTTATCCTACAATACACTGAGAAACATCGTTAACAGCTGTGTTTGTGTCAGTGACTATTTACTCTTGGATCCATCTGTGAGGCAGAATCTCCTAGGCAGCAGAGATCTACAATCTTAGATCATACTTTGTCAATTAGATTTTCTTCGGTACAGACAGATCAAAACCTAACAGTCTGATTCTTGGGCAGTTTTCTGGGGGCTCATGTATGGGATCTCTATGTGGAAGGTAAGAGATTTTTTTTAAATACATTGAGTTCTCTTCTTTCATCAGGAGATCTGAAATCTGGTTTATCCTAATTGCATACATATGTCAGTCGTATAAATAGTCCTATGGTGTTTCCTTTGGCCAATTGGATGGTAATTTTCAGTTATCCCAGTTGCAGAGCTGATTGGATGGTAGTTTTCGGTTATCCCAGTTGCAAGGCCGATTAGATGATAGTTTTTGGTTACAATTACTTTTAGCATACCGTAATACAATTTTTGTTTCTTGAGTGTCTCAAGTCTCTGGATGTTGTGGGGCTGTCTTGGCTGACACACCTCTGCAACATCGCGTGTCGGTCGGGGACAGTGCCTCTGGAGTGGCAGACTGGGGTGGTGGTCCCTCTTTTTAAGAAAGGGGAACGGAGAGTGTGCTCCAATTATAGGGGAATCACACTTCTCAGCCTCCCAGGGAAGGTTTACTCCAGGGTACTGGAGAG
>JANZLB010000009.1:41219720-41232005 GCA_026167865.1 Notarius quadriscutis
CCCCCTCTCCCCCCTCCTTGGTGTGATGTTCTTCACAGTGACTCGCCTCATGAGCGATGGTTATTGAGGCAGTTGGTAAATGTTGGTTGAAGGTCATACAGATGTGGTATAAATGTTGATCCAGTGGTGAGTTGCTGAGGAACGTCAGGGCTGGAGTTAAATCTCTCACTGCAGCACTCCGTTACTGTGAGGAAATATTGGTTTAGTGTTTGATCTGTACACTTCCTCTTCCTCTGGAATGAATTTAAATATTTATTCAGCTGCGTCGGTGAATCTCCTGAACACTGATCATTAATTAGACGTTTTCATATTGGCTTTTCATTGGAACCTGGTGCCCTTGTTCTTATTCAAATCCGATCTGACGCTAATTTCCTAAACGTCTCATATGCTGGAGTTCTCAAGCATCAAAACGAGAGATAAACTCGAACCAGGAAACATTTATAATGGATGATCTGTCAGGAGGTGTTTAATGGAGTGTTTAATGGAGAATGAAATTGTGTTTCAGAAGCGAGTGGTGTTAGACAGGATGAGGATGTTGATGTTTACTGATTTCTGATGGAAAATGTTGGTAATTTGTTGGATATTATTGCAGTTTTCTGGTGTTTTGGTGACACATAATACTGTTTTTCAATGATGTATTTGGTGTTTTGTTAAAGACCACTTGAGTTTATGAATATTTTTGTTGGTGAACGTTGTTGTTTGTGTTAAAAGCTTTGGTGTTTAATGGAGAACGCTGGTGCTTTGTTGATATAATGGTGTTTTAAATGTGTCACGGTGTAAGTGAAGGTTGATCTTTTGTTGCTGTTCATTGCTGTTTTGTTGGAGTTTAGTGGTGTTGTGAGGGTGAATGTTGGTGTTTGTGAAGTGAACATCTCATCAAAACTGTAAATAAAGCAGCACCTCTGTGTGCAATATCACACGGCATTGTGGGAGCAGCAGTGTAAAGTCCAGTGAGAGCTGTGTTACAGTATCGTTTAGCGATGTTAACGAGCTCCACTGAGACTCAATAACAATTAGTTTCATCATCTGATGATCTGAGAGCTTTGTGTCTCCTTCAGACCCCTGAGTGCATGGTGGACCTCAGAACCTTCAGTGTTATCAACGACACTCTGAAACATCACCTCGTCTCCACCGAGCTGCTCAGCTGTGTGGAGAAACATCTGCACATCATTTTATCTAGCTCTGTTTTTGTTTTGTTGTTGTGTGCTGTTCGCAATGAGCTCCGTGTGTTGTGTTTTATGTTTAAGATGTTATGGATTTTGAGCAGTGTGTTTAATAAAGAGTGTGAGGATGGCCACCTGAGTGTGCAGAGTGCTATCAGAGCACGTGGTCGATAAAAATGAGAGCGAGTTATAGTGAGTTTGAGAATTGATATGCAATCAAAGTATAGACGCTTGTGAGCGAGGGGGAAAGGACACAATGGTGGCTCAGTGCTCCAGCACACTTCTTCAAAGTCTGCTTGGTTTTGACCTCTGACATGGAAAAGTGCAATGGAACGGTCGTTCAATTCAGAATTCCAAGACGGAACATCCACCTAGCTCAAAATCCCTGACATAAACATACCTGATGTCATAACAATAAAGTGGCGCTCACGCAGTCTGCAGTAAACAAATTTTCCTTTCCATAATTTTTACTACTTGATCAAACTTGATTTTGCCTGATATGTAGCATCTGTTGTTGAGAAATGGGCCGTGAGGGCTTGGTTCACATTGCCAGCAATGAGTCAGACTCATTTCCAGTGGGTGTTGAACTCCACCAGGGCTGTCGTTTGTCACAGATTCTGTTCAACATGGTGATAGAATTTCTAGATGCAATCAATGGGTGGAGGGTGACCAGTTTAGTGTGCTCAGGATCCTATCTTTGCTTTTTGTGGATGATGTGGTCCTGTCAGCTTCATTGAGCTGTGACCTCCAGCTTGCTTCGGGGTGGTTTGCAGCTGAGTGGGATATGAATCAGCACAGCACATCTGAGGCCATGGTTCTTCTCCAGAAAAAAGATGGATTGCCTGCTGGGTTGTGGAGGAGTTGTTGCCTCAAGTGGAGGAGTTCAAGTATCTCGGGATCTTATTCATGAGAGGGGGAAGAATGGAGTGAGAGCTTGACAGGTGGATCAGTGCAGCATCTGCAGTGATGTGGATGCTGTACTGGTCTGTCATGGTGAAGAGAGAGCTGAGCCAAAAGGCAAAGCCTTTCATTTATTGGTCAGTCTACATTGCCGCCCTCACCTATGGGCACAAACTGTGGGTAGTGACTGAAGGAACAATATCGCAGAAATGAGCTTCCTCCACAGGGTGTCTGGGCTTGCCCCTTAGAGACGGTGAGGAGCTTGGACATTCAGGAGGGGCTCAAAGAATAGCCACTGCCCCTTTGCACCAAAAGGAGGTAGTTGAGGTGGTTTGGGCATCTGGATAGGATGCCTCCCAGTTGAGGTGCTTTGGGCATGTCCAACCAGGAGAAGACCCCAGGGCAGACCCAGGACACATTCCAGAGATTATATTCCTCAGCTGTCTTGGGAATGCCTTAGTATCCCTCTGGAAGAGCTGGAGAAGGTGGCCAGGGAGAGGAAGGTCTGGGCATCTCTGCTTAGACTGCTGTCACCACAACCTGGATCTGGATAAACGGTGGATGGAAGAATGGGTGGAGCTTTTGTGTTCTGAAAATGTGTTTTAACAACTTTAACATCGTAAAATTTTTATGAGTATGAGGATATTAACACGGTACCTCACTGAAACCCGATGCTACAATCAGTATTGATGCATCACTAATTTACAAGCATCTCCTGATAGTTGTTGTGTCTTATCAGTCTTTATGGTGTTATCACAACATGGTGTTTAGGAATATGAAACCTTCAGAGCAAATATTCTCTTCACTATGTTTAGTAAACTTCCTCCTCCAGGAAAAACATATGATTGTCTTTCAAATTGATTCCCAATAAGGATAGTACAAAACCCGACAAATGGGACCGGTTCCAAAAAGCCTGCCGATGGAGATGGACTCGTCCCAAACAGACCACTGATGATTTGCAGTGCCATGAATAACTGCCATACAACTGCACATTTATGATGCGTGCGCGCGCGCACACACACACACACACACTTGTCTAAAATGAAGTCATTAGGCCTAATTACATAAGAACGAATCTATTTGTTCTTCATTAACACCATCATGACCTTTAGGGAATTTCAAACAGTGGAACTTAAGAAAGGTCAGTGATGCTATTAAACCTCATCAGTGCAGTCACTTTGATGAATTGAAATCTTTGTTATTTAGCATTTGCTTTTGTTTTGCTTTCCCATAGGTTGTCATCATTGAAAACGTGACCCCTTTTCAGACAAAATAAAGTGAAAATGTGGAGAATTGACTGATGAAGAGCGATGAGTCAAGACGATGATTCAGACTTTTGGATGTATTGCGTTGTGTTTGTCGTCATTGTTGTTGATGGATTCTGTCAGGTTTGGGAGGGAGCCCGTCACTCTGGGACTTGGGATGAGACCGACACCCTGCATAGATCTAATTAGGCCTCAGGGGAATTGCAATGTTATAGCTGGAGAAGTGAGAAAGCAGTGATTTCGGCTCCTTAAATCATGCTCCTTACTCAGTGGTGTCCATAGGGATGGTATGGGGTTGAGATTGTGAATCAGGATTGTGATTTGATCGATTATCCATTTGGTAAACATTACACCAAAAAATGTACTAAACCGTTAGGGACATTGGAACCCTCAAAGGTTACTAAAGATGCATCATTAGACATTAGAACAATGTTGTGCTTTAAAATGCTATAAACACACACTATGCTGAGGTATAGTAAAATATCAAGGACACTTGAAGGTTCCACCTCTGTGACAAGCAATGCCACAGTTTTAGTACTTTTAAAAAAAAAATTATTTATATTCGAGTTCCTCTAGATGGTTAAAAGTTGTAGCTTTCCAAAGGAATTCCACTTGGACTGTTTCTGATCAGGAATAAGCAATGAGAGGAAGGAATGTATGTCTATAAACTCTCAAATGAAAAATCTAAGGCCTAAAGTTCTTTGGTTTGTCTCTCTAAGAGTAAATTTTAAAGGTTCTACCTAAAACCCAATACCACAATGTTCCAAATAGAACCCTTTTAGAAAACTAATAATTATTGAACCCTTGAGGAACCAAATAAAAAACATTATTATTATTATTATTATTATCATTCGACTGCCGTCGAGATAGACAGCACAATGCTC
This sequence comes from Notarius quadriscutis, assembly GCA_026167865.1. Lineage (NCBI taxonomy): Eukaryota > Metazoa > Chordata > Actinopteri > Siluriformes > Ariidae > Notarius > Notarius quadriscutis. The sequence continues at coordinate 41,223,933 of JANZLB010000009.1, forward strand.
CGCCATAGGGGCCTATCAGACATTGCCCAAGCTAATTCCTCAAAGATTAAGTCTCTGGATAGAGTATCAGGGAACATTAAAGGTCTCTTTCCCCTTATTGGACACGGTAATCTCCATAGAATGACATCAGAGATTATTTGATCTTTTGCTCGGAAACGACGGCCGATGAACCTAGCTCTCCTTTGTGCCACTGTTCTGGAGATGGATAGGAGTTCACCATAGATCACAGTTTTGATTGGGTGGTCTTTCCAGGATAGGTTTAGGACCTGCATTAGCAGTCTTGTGTATGTGCCATCAAGGTGTTTTTCAATAATAATAATAATAATAATTGCAGCTCTTGGAAAGTCCTGGGCTTTGAATGTTTTGCAAAAGGTTACAAGTAGATCCTGTTTAGAAAGCTAGAATCATTAAACATCCCTGAGTAAAGATGTAAACATCTCAGCAAACCAAACCTGTCATGGCTGATGGACGTAAGGTTTGGCGTAACGGGGAATGTTGTGTACATTTTATTTTTGGGTGAATTGTTCCAGTGAACACTTGAAGTTCTGTCTGATTGATGGACTGAGTGAAACTGTCAAACTGGAAGACAACTTTCTGACTGACAGCAAAGAGCGAGTGATGAATCCCAACATGAAGCTGAGAGCTTCATCATCACTATCATCATCATCATCGGTTAACAGAAACATTCAGGAGGAGAAAAGAGAACCCTGCTGGACAAGTGAAGTATGGCTGACCTCTATATGTCTTTCATTCTTCTACTGAGAGATAAGTTTAAGCTACACAATATTTACACACTCTCTCTGTGACGAGGCAAGTCTCAGGTGGCTTTGATGTGGAGATGAGCTTCAGATTCTTTTTTCTTCTTTCCCAAGGCAGAGAGAGGGAGGGGGAAATGTAAGAAGGAAAGAGAGAGAGACAAGAAGGACAGAGAGACAGAGAAGTTCTAGGAGAGAGAGACAGACAGTGAAAAAAAGAGATGGGGAGAAAGAGACAGGCAGAGAGAGGCAGAAACAGAGAGACAGAGAAATGAAGAGAGAGAGAGACAGGATGTCAAACACACTTTGTCCACAGTAAATATTCTCTCTTGTCTCTCAGCCTGATGTGAATACAGAAAAGGCCAAAACATTTGCCTGCTGATCTGGAAATTCAAAGTTTCAGCCTCTGAGTCGCTGTAGCAGCAGGCTGAGAAGGCCAGTCCAGACTCAGTGACAGATTCCAGCTCTTCCTGGAGGATCTCCAGATGTTCCCAAGCCAACAATGAAATATAATCTCTCTGGTGGATTCTGGTTCTGCCCTGGGATCTCCACCTAGTGATGCAGCTTAACTAAAGGGCGTTCTTGTTAGGTGCCCAAACCACATCACCTGGATCTTCTTGATTGGGAGGAGCAGCGGCTCTACTTTGTCCAGGATTGTCGAGCTCCTCACATTGTGAGACCAGCGACCCTGCAGAGGAACATCATTTCCATTGCTAGTACTTGTGACCTTATTCTTATGGACATTATCTCCATCTCATGACCATAAGTGAGGACACAGATGTAGACTGACTGGTAAACAGAGAACCTACTCTTTTTTTTAAAAACTGAATTTATGCTCTTTATTGAGTTCCTTCTTCATCACCACAGACCAGTACAGCAGCTGTAACAGTGCTGCTGTTGATCTGATCCATTTGTCAACCCGGCTGATGTTCACGCTGGGTTACAGCCATGACAGGCACTGACAGCTTTCTGTCCACAGCTTCTTGTAGTTGCCTCTGATTGAGGACTTGATTGACATTGTCCATTCAGACTCCATGTCTCTCTCCTCACTTGGTACATGGAAGAAGTCCTTTCAGAGGTAGGCGCTCAATTAGGTTTTCAATGAAAGTTCTGCCAGATGCTGTCAAGCAACGTGAAAGGTTCTTCTGGCTAACTTTGGCCCAGTATCCTGTGCATCTAATCCATTCAACAGTCCACCAAATGGTGATCACTTCATCTAACTGTCTAGAACATATGGCCTCTATTCTGAAGATCTGAAGATACAATCACACACTTGATCATTGACCTCTGGCCCAAGGTGCTCTGGTACCAAGTGCACTTGCGAGCAATGTTGTATTTGAAAAAAAGTGTTTGTTATTGGCAAGCTGTTACTTACACACAAGTCTAAAAACATTTTCACAATCTTCATAAAAGATCTGAACGGAAACCTCCACTTTGATAGACAGGCACTGCAGTTCAGTCCCTCACCGCTGCACTGATTGATTGACTTGAAATTCTGATATTTTTCTTGGTACTTGTTCCTGAAGTGCGTTGTTTGTGCAGGTTATTGATCTGTGTGCGACTCTGTTATGGGGCCCTCGAGGAGGAAACATCAGACTCCTAATGCGGCCGTAACCACAGAGCTCAAATCACTACTTGAATATTTCTCATGGAAACATAGAGATGATTTTTCGGGTTGAAGCTTTTGATTTCCTGGAGCTCTGCAGCAGTAAACAGTAAAAATGCAGATCTGGAAACCTTTTTTCTTTTTTTGCTTCAAGCCATCAGGCACCAAAACAAATCGCAGTTATTGATTTTTGTATTTTTCACCCCTGAAGAATAAAATCTATATTTTGCATTCTGGTTTCAGTCTGTTGCCATGGGTAACGTGGGGCAGGAAGTAATTGACTCTCATCTGTCACACTCGAGGAGCATGAAACGAAGAGGAGTCGAGAGACTGAGATAGAGTTATAGAAGTGCATTTGTAAGTACGAGAGTAAAACTGACTTTTCAGTGGAAAATAAAATATCTACAATGTTCCAATGATACCACATTTAATCATAATGATGCAGGTTTAGGTTGAGACATGAAATCAGATTCTTCAGTGATGTCACACAGGCATGGGGAACCCATGGCCTAATGGTTAGAGAAACAGCTTTGGGACCAAATTGTCACCAGTTTGATTCCCTGGAACTGCAGGAATGGTTGAAGTGCCCTTGAGCAAGGCACCTAACCCTCAACTGCTCCCCAGGCTGCTCTGGGTGTGGTGTACAGCGCTCTGGGTCAGTGCTGTAGTCGAGTCACTAAACCTCGAGTCCGAGTCCAGTCTCAAGGCCCCAGTGTTCAAGTCCAAGTCATTAAAAAAATTTCGAGTCGAGTCAGAGTCAAGTCCACTATTGATCTGAGTCGAGTGCGAGAACAAGACTCCACCCACACCATGTGACAGTGTCTGTTTCAATGCCATTAACATTAGTTTGTTCCTGAACATGGTGTATGAACAGGTGAATGTGCTTCTCTTTGTCAGCGACTGTGAAGTATTCAGTCAGAGATGGTTGGGAGACGGATGGAAGTGCAGAAGGTGTGTTTATTAATACAAGTGAAGACGGTAAACAATCCGGAACGGCAGGCAAAATTGTAAAACAGTGAAACAGGCGATAGGTCGAGCGAGACACAAACAGGTTATCATAGACTTGGCAGGATCAAAGACGAGAAACAGGAAATCGGGGATCAGGAAACCAAACAAGGAAACAAGGCTCGGTAACGTGTCAGCAATGTATCTCCATACTTCACAAAGTGAATGTGTTTTCACAGTTTTTATATCGGCGCGCTGATTGCGCCTTAATCCTGTGCAGGTGTGAGTCATTTGTGGCACGCACGCGAGAGTCTATCTGATGCACACTCCAAGGCATGCAGGTGTGACACTCTTTCATGAAATTAGTACAAAAATTAATGTAGATGTAAATATCTTATGCCAAATTATTATGGCATGTTACAAAAAATAAAGAAAAAATCAGAGTTCTCTTCTCCAATTTACAAGTCCTAATGCAGTTAACGCACGAGTCCGAGTCCAAGTCATCAGTGCTCAAGTCCAAGTCGAGTCACGAGTCATTAAAATTAGGGCACGAGTCAGGCTCGAGTACTACAAGCCCGGCTGAAAGTAAATTATTAAAAAGATGCCATTACAAATTCAATTAAATTAAAATGTGGTTTTTGTTACAGTTCTCAAAAACATGTTTGAGTTTGAGAGTTATTAAAAAAGTTATTGGAAAAAAAGAAAGAACCAGAGTATGAAATAATAAGGACAAGGGGAGAAAACAACAGATAGAGATTAAAGAAAAAGAAGAGAACAAATAATGGTGGGATGGAAGGAAATGACAAGCATCAAAATCTGCAAAAAAGTGCAATTACAGATACAATTTAAAAATATACTGTATAATCAAAGCAGATATGAAGTGAAATTGAGATGTAAGCTATGAAAGAAGTTATTAAAAAGAGAACAGATGAACGAAAGATCTAAAGAAAGGAATGATGGAGAGATGTATGTACCTCAGGATTGTTGGTATAGTTAAGGGGTGTTAGTCTCCATATAAGGGTTCGAGGTTGGAACAGTTTCTGATAAACACTGTTGTAGGGTTCTACATAGAACCTTCAGGACAACCAGTGACCCTTTTAGAGTTCTAGACTTTACTTTTTTCTAGGAATGTAGGAAAAAAAGAAAGAAATGATAGAATAATAAAGGGATAAAATGTGAAAATAAAGAAGAGAAAATTAGGAAAAGGTATAAGGATTAAAAAGGAAAGAATAGAGGCATGTACAGAATGAAGGACAGAAATAATGAAGAAAAATAAAGATGGAGGGGAAAAATGCTGAAAGAAATGAAAGCATTGATGAATGAAATTAAAAAGAAAAAGTATCTAGGGGAATAAATAAAAAAGATGAAGTAGTATGAGAAATTATTATTGTATTTTTATTTTGGGGCTGTAAAGAGAAAAACAACACATTTATTCTTTGTTTTCATGAAGTAAATGTTAAGAAGGTTGCTGCTGCTGTTAATTAAATCTAAGCAGATCAGTTTGGCGTGTCTCACTGGGAGGAGCTCGTTTTGACTGACGTTTTCTCCTCTTTTGAATCACGGAGTGAAATTGATTCATTAAAGCATCAGACGTCAAACAGCAGGTGCTTCAGGCCTTGTTCTCTTCATCCCTCCCTCTTCCTGTCTTGTGCTTCTCTCCTTTTTATCTCTCTCTCCGCCCCTCTCAGCCAAGACTGAGACAGCGAAGATGAAGAACAGGACAATACGACAGAGATGTAGATAAAGATGAAGAGTAGGAGGAAAGAGGAAAGGAGGGGAAAGAGATGACGCTCGGCCAGGCTGGCTCTCGGCAAGCCGTTTTGAGTGCATGTGTGAAAACTTGGTGAAAACGTGGTCGCATTCTTCCACTTTTGTTGTTAGGGAGTGTGTTGGGGAGTGAAAGAGGAACTGTTTGAGAATGGGCAAACAATAGCCAAGCGGAGCGACACTCTGAACAAACTTGTCAGTAGGGGTACGCTGGAGAGCGCCTCGCTCTAAACACTCTGTCACATTTGTGTACAAACTGCTTGAAAGAGTTTGCTGACCTGCCCGTCTGCTTTTGGGAAAGTTCAAATGCCAAAACGGTGCCTTTTGTGTCGGAGAGAGTTCATTAAATTCATTAGTTTGACCCAGCGTTTTTGAAAGACCAAAAAGTCCACTGAATTGGAAACTAACTTCCATAGAGGGAGGACAAACCCCTTTTGAGACGAACGTCAAAGCTTTTTATGGCAAAATGGGGAGAAAAAGGGCGACTTCTCAATCGTTTCTGTACCATAACCAATGGATTCACATCAAAAGCCAATTCAAGATGCACAATATGATATTAAGCATTCTGAGGCTCATCTATCAGCCGGGCGGACTCACAAGTCCGGATGAGCTAATAAGCACTCGGCTTTCACTTCGGAGGTTATAAGTCAACTTCAGAGCCATTTGCTTTTGAAAATAGCTTTTGGAAATTCTTTTGCACAGACCGTAAAAGTTGCAGCTTTCCAGAAGTCACAGTGACCTTGGCACGGATTCTGAAGTGCACACGGTTATGAGAGTCTTCACGTTTTCAAACAGAGAGCTCAGTGTTCAGTTTTATTGCTCTTATACCACAGAATTCTGGATTCTGATTGCTCAGAAGGTGTTGATGAATTTTCTGACAGTAGCACAGGTTTATTTTAATGACCTCATCATGAATGATATGTGACTGTTTCGACAGTAACAGCTCATTCACAGGAACTTGTACAGTGAATGTAAAAACCATTGACGCATTGAAGAGCTGTTTAAAACATTTCTGGAAGGAGTTTCCAGTGTCAGCACTTTGTAACAGAGGTGAAGCTTTAACTTTAAGTTTCCTGATGTCTTCATCACAGAGAAGTACCTACTTTCAGGTTCCTCAGTAACTTGACAAGCTGCGGGGGGGGTTTTTTTGTCCTGCGTATGAAGTCATTACATAGGACACAAATTGTTAAAAGCAGTGAGAATTACTGAGGGTAGCTCTGCATGCTTTATAAGTTTTGAGCAATGTTATATATCATCTACAGATTTCTATGTATAACTGTCACTTATAATAATAATAATAATAATAATAATAATAATAATAATAATAATAATACCTCAGCTTCTTTTCAGGCCTTGAGGCTGCAGTGAGTTATTCCCATGTTGTTCCCATTGTACCGTCTTTGTTTCACAGCAGTCTGAATTTCTTGTGTTTATAGACTAGAACTGTAAATGAGGTAAACAAAAACATCCAGTTCACCGACATGGAAATAAAAGCCCAGTTTAGCCTACATGATCTCAGTGTAGACAAGAAAGCAGAAAAGAAATTTAAATAAATGCTTCTGAACTTGTATTTGCTCATTTCTGATTGGCTTCCAGAACATCTCTAATGTAGATCTGAAAAAAAAAAAAATCACATTTCTTTTATTAAAAAAATGTATATATTCCCAGAAATTTTTAATCATGACAAACATAATTACAAAAAAGTTATTAAACTTCAGATATAATTTAGAAACCTTTTTAAAAGCTCTCAGAGTATGAAATAAAGTCCTGGGAAGTAAAAGGAAAGGTGAAACAAACGAGCAAGGGAAAAAAACCCAAAGAAACAAATAAATAAATAATGAAGAAGGAAAAATAAATGAAAAAATAAACTTAACTGCTGTAGTGTTGGATGTGATAAATACTTGTTATAGTTCATTTATATTCAAATATCTGAATTTATGTATAGAGATCACTAGACAGTTCATCCATCCATCCATTATCTGTAGCTGCTTATCCTGTACAGGTCGCAGGCAAGCTGGAGCCGGTCCCAGCTGACTATGGGTGAGAGGCGGGGTTCACCCTGGACAAGTCGCCAGGTCATCGCGGTCACTAGACAGTCATATTAGTGTATTATCATACGTTCATATTAAATAATCTGATGGATAAAATGTGTTAAAATGAGTGTTTTATTTTGTTTATTTAAATCAGAAGAAGAAGTGTGATGTTTCCTCCCTCAGCTAAAAACAAACACATTGCATGCAGTCTATAAGTAAAATCACATAATGTGAATTGGTTTAATAGTTTTTATTAGATTTCTGAAGTTGCTATAAACAGCACCAGAACCAGACTGGAGCGTCTTCTTTCATATGTAGATGATCACCATCAGAAATAAAGTACATCAGGAACCATTAGGAACAGGAAGTTCCATTAAACTATCATTACCCACCACTAAATACACATTAAAACACATGAGGCGGCAGGAGCATATTTTTTTTAGCAGTCGTCTCTTATTTGCGCTTCCACCTGCCATGAGGATTGTTTACACTGTTTAAACTACAGATTTGTTAAATTTTGACAATGTTGCCAGTTTGAGTGATGGAAGTTGTTAAGGAGTTCCTGAGTGCTGTTGGATGTCCAGCATAAATCAGCTAATGACCTGAGGTTAGCTATCTAGCGAGCTTTTTATCCACACACAGAGGCAGTGGAAAGGAGACAAGTGCCGTGACGATTAACATGCTGTTTCCCAAAAGCCTTCATTATCAGAAATTTAACCAAAAAATTCTAAGTACTTCTTCATTGGCTCCGTCCCAGCTGAGTCTGCCGAAATGTTGGTATTCAGACCAGTGTTTCACAGTCTGGAGGTAAATTCGATAGAGGGATCAGTGACAGAAACCGCACTAATAGCTGCCAATAGACAGTATTTATATATTACTGCTCTGGGTGGGTGTGTGTGTGCTCATTGCTCACGTGTGTGTGCATGTGTGTGTTCACTGCTTCAGATGGGTTAAATGCAGAGAGGAA
>JANZLB010000009.1:41488657-41500538 GCA_026167865.1 Notarius quadriscutis
TGTCTGTGTCTATGTGTCAGCCCTATGATGACCTGGCGACTTGTCCAGGGTGTACCCCGCCTTTCGCCCGTAGTCAGGTGGGATAGGCGCCAGCTTGCCTGCGACCCTGTCGAACAGGATAAAGCGGCGAGAGATAATGAGATGAGAATGAGACACCACAAAGACAGGAGTATGATCAACTGTCATCAGACTACGTCGTTGCCGGTTTGTCCGCCATAGTTGGACAAAAGGTTGTCGGTCCAACATCTGTTTTGGGTGGCTGGATTGGGATTCTCGATAAAACGTTTTGATAAAATTTGACCAAAGTACCCAAAAGCACATTTTTCATAACCCTGTCAATGTTGAGCCAACATCAGAAAACAAACACTTTTCATCCCAATACTTGGCCAGTGTTGCCAAATGAACATTGTCACAAAAACCCTCCCAACATTTCAAAGTGGCTGAAAATTTGTCAACATTGGTGGCCTCATGAATCTAAGGACATCAGGCCAACACTGACACTCAGTATTGGGCCAATGTTTGTCCAATTTCAGTCTTCAACTTGGGGAGTTGTTCAGTGGGATGGACTGTTTTACAATGATTGTTGAGCAATTCTCAAACTCAACTCATTCCAATGATTCTACCATGATTTTATTGACAAGACTTCAGGCAGGGTTCTCAATTTTAATTTGTTTTGCACCCACAGACCCTTTTACAGATTCAAATTCATCTGAGAAGCATAACCCAACTGTTTGTAGGCACTTGAGGCAAAAAGGTACCATCATGACTATATATTTTAACAGTGAGAGACTGTTCCTCGATACTTTCTACCCAGAGAACCAAAACCAGTTCCAGTTAACAACTTGGTCACACTTTAGGGTTGACTCTACATTAAACTGGCTCACCAATTAGGCTACAAAAACTAAAACAACTCCTATTATCTTAAAAAAAAAAGAACCCATCATCGACCACCTGGCTATGCTTAACTGACTCCATGTTTAGAAAGGTTGTTTTACATTAACAATGGTTTTTCTCTTTCACTGCGCAATCTTTACCGATTACAGCAGATAGATATCGCAAGAGTCCATGAACATACTGTACTCCAGTTGATTACCACAAGGTCACCTTCAAGATCACCAGAATTTTGCAGAACCCTTTAAACCCTTTGGAAACCCATCAAATATCCCTTTCATTGTGATTCCAGCCCAGAATAGCTTGTTTTTAATAAGGGGTGCTGTGGGAGACAAGTATGCTTTTCTTTTCATCCTCCAGCATGATTCTCAGAACATACAACCACAAACCAAGAAATGTGTCTGTGAACACAAGTACAAGTTTAACTTTAAGGAAAGTGTCTCTCTCTGTGTCAAGGAGATCCAGTGTCCCATGGCAGATGGTTTTGGTCCTTGGTGAGAAGCTGCCAAGCTGGACGAGTTGGGCTCTGACCGCTCGAGAACAGGCTCTCACACACCGCTCCCTCTTGGGATCATTCAAGAGGAGCAGTATGTAGGCGACGGAACCGAGGAACCTGCCCCTCTGCTGCCACGTGCTGCCTATCGGGACGCAGAGACCATCACCGGTCAGTGTAGTTTTTAACTTCCCAGTGCCCAAATGCACACGCTTTTAATAAAACTTGAATTTCAAGTCACGCATTATACGACACGAAAACTGCAGGTCTTTGCCTGCTCCCATAAAGTGCTTTTACACTTGGGAAGACCATTAAATACTAACACCGCGAGTTAAATCTGAGACTAGAGCATTACCCATGAGCACAATCCCATCAAGCTCAATCTAATAGGCTCTAAAGAGCTACTGTTCCAAGTCAGTTATTTTAGCATCACTGTGTAAATGACAGTAATGCATTTTATGGGAGTTGAAAGATGCTTTTATCCAAATTGACTTGCAGAGGATTGACGATTTCAGAACCTGAGCTGTTGAGAGTTAAAGTACTCATGAAATAGTTTGACAGGCATGATAGAATTCTGCACTTTGATTTTCTGGGCTGTTTAAAAAAAAAAAAGAAGCTCGGTCCTGATTAAAAGGAGTATTACGGAAAGTCCTAGTTAGAAATGCATGTGCACTATGGTTACCTTATCTTCAAGGCAAAGGTTAAGAAAAAGAAGAAAAATATCACTCTGAACTGTTCAGGAGGGACCCAGTTGCAGAGTTAAAAATCCCTGCTTGTTTATAAATAAATAAACAGGCAAGCAGGGTTCATATATAGGTTCAGCAAATATTTCAAGGCAAGTTCTCCTTTTCTTTTAAATTCTTATTTTATGGTTTCGCTGCACTCAAACAAAACCCTGTCCCGGTCACTTCTCCACAAAGGTGTGATAAAGGGTTGCTACAAGTGCTTGGTTTAAGTAACCTTCCTGGCAGGTGCAGGCAATCCAGGTTAATCAGCCCAGAGAATTCTGGGTAACTGAGTTCTCGCAAATGGCTCTCACTGCGCACCACTGCTGACCTCTGCTGGTTCCCAGCGGTGTAGCATGTCCTTGAACAGTTTTGGCTAGTTTTCTGTTTTTTTCTCAGTCTTCTTTCAGATGGTCATTTTAAAAAGCAAATTAGACAGCATATTTCGACTGACCTATTTGTACTCACTGCTTATTTAGTTTGCGATGATTAATTTTGTATTTGTGGTTTGCAGAGATGAGGCATTTATACGTTCGAAAATCAAAAAATACAGCCGCATATGAAGCACCTGGGTATACATGATGTCGAAGAGTCCAGTTAAGAAATTGTCAAGACCTTAAAATTCTGCCAAAGCCATCTTTTTGTCTCACACTGAAGGACTCAAGAAGGTCTGCTGAATTCATCCTCCCTTTGCAGCACTGTTGTTCCATGACTAGCCACCAGGTGGTGCTCTGTGGCAGCCTGAAAGGGAGAATTACTTTAAAGTGTACTTAAGCAATTATTTTTAAGGACTAGTTTGGTCATTATCTTGCTTTCCCATGTCTGTGTGCAGATGTGTGTAACAGCATCGAGCTCCCTGAGGTGGAGATCATCAGCCTGTTGGAGGAGAAGCTCCCGGTGTACAAGCTGAGGGCCGACAGCGTGTACGGCTATGAGCACGACGACTGGTTGCACACTCCTCTCATCTCTCCGGACACACACATCGACCTGACCACTGAGCAGGTCGAGGAGACTCTCAACTACTTCTGTAAGTACAGACGTGTCACTCGAACACAGTTTCCTCGTCCGCACGATCAAAGTGTGAGGATGATATGGAAAGCCAGTGGGGTCAGTTTAAGACGCTCTCCCCAGTGCTGGATTCACACACTTATGAACATGTACTTTTGGAGGAGAACTCCACTTTAAAGCATGCTAAATATTTTCAGATAGAAATATTCATATTCTGGTACTAATGTGATGGTTGGTGCTCATGATCCCCGTGAGAAGTTTGCAGGTTTGTGTGTTTCGTCCGTGTCACAAGGGGACGTTTTTCCGGCAGAGTCTCGGCACAGCGACTTAGTGGTCTCCGAGGTGAAAATGTCCGAGCATCGACAGCAGTATTAGCATGCAACTTGTAGCTTGGGAAGCTTATCTGTTTGAGCAGAGTGGACAGACCAAAGGATGAAAGCGCTGCTCTGTAAATCATCACTCTCTTTAGGCAGAGATGAAGAAGTGAGGGCTTTTTCTTGCTTTAATGACGTGATGCCGAAATGAGAGCATGCTGGTATTTTTGGTGCATAACGGGGACAGAGGATGTGAAGTACAGACATGGTGAGACTGATGGGGGAAAGAGGACTGCCAGGGGTGCTAAAAATAGGTGGAAACTTGTACATAGCAAATGCAGAGGGGTAATTATCACCTCTCTCTCTTTCTCTCTCTCATTCACTCTCGCCTCCTTGCATCACTCTGGTGTTGTGTATATCTTGCGCTTGCAGTCCACAGATGACACTGTTGCCTGAGGAGCTTTCGAGCTTTGCTAGCTTGTGTGTTTGAGAATAGAATTCGAGGACATATTTCTGTTTCAACAGTGAGAGAGAGAGAGAGAGAGAGAGAGAGAGAGAGAGAGAGTGGGAGGATGCATAGGAGCATGAGGGATGAGCACATAATTGGAGTGCTTCAGCAAGGACTGCACCATTGGTAAAGTGTGTGTTTGTGTATTCGACATGTCCTTTGCATGTCAAGACAGACGCTTTCTTTCTTTCTTTCTTTCTTTCTTTCTTTCTCACTCTTGATCTGCCTTTCTTGCTCTCCTCTTCCACTCTTTCCATCTTTCTATTGTCTTTTTCTGCTTTGTTCTCGTCTCTCTCTCTCAGGATATCTGAAGTTGATAAATGAAAAAAAAAATTGCAAGCCGATTTTTATTCAGTGCTGAATTTTTTTTACATACATTTATTTTGAATGGAATGCTGCAGAGACGATGTCGTGCACGATTAACACGTGGCGGATGTGCAAAATCAGCCGCAAAGTCTGTATCGTGGAAAGGGCACAGCCACCAGAGGGCGCTGTGACTGAACCGTTCCTGAAAAGCTGCTGGATTGAACACGAACGCGACACCGTGCTCCACAGTGGACGCAAATAAGGAGCAAAAAAAAGTTGACCGATGAAATTTGGTCTTAAAATCTCTGGACTTTGCGATAATTTGTGATTTCCGTTTTGTGCAAAATATGTCTTGAGTTTGACGTGTTACCGTGAGACAAAATACCCTGAAATGTTACATACTCAAGTACTCGGTTCATCATATAGTACATTAAGTAGTGCGTAATATGCCATCTCTTTTGTGTCTTATACTTGAATGAATATGAAGTTTGGGCTGTTTCCAGGTAAAAGTGACAAATAAATCCAAACCTGAGTCAATTCAAATTAATTCATTTCGTCGGATTTTTGCGTCACGCGACTGAAATTTACGCAAGCCTGTTTCTGCCATTTGAAGACAAAATTAAACCATTATTCTGTCAATGGTTCTCCAAATGACATCTCTCCAACATAAAAAGAATGCTTCAAAGAGTTTTTCAGTGATTTTCCTGCAAAACATGGGGTTTCAAAATTATTGGCACCCTTATAGTTAATTTTTTGATGAAGCCCTTTCTGGAGAGGGAGCTTGGTCAGGTAATATCTGTTGAGGTGCAGTTTGTGCAATGAAAAAACTGGGAGCTGGAAGTTTCTTTAAATTGTGAGTTATATTTGCCTTGTTGTGCCTTGAATCAGGCAGGAAACATGTCCTGGAACATTTCCGACGTTTACCGAACAAGAGAACATGGTTCAGTTTTTTTGGGTGAAAATCTGACCTGCTATACTGTTTTAAATATAAATATCATGGCAGGAAATGAATTCTTTGAATGCTGTGTTTGAAGCTGCAAGGACGTGCATGTGTGTGTGTGTGTGACTGAAACAGAAGAGCTAGCTGAACTGATGCTGTCGGCATGGCAGCGGTTGCCGGGGTAATCATGCTGCGAAGTTGGCATTGCAAGGATCACATCAGGACACACAGGGAATAGTTTGCATGCGTTCACATGCAAGTGCACCGATCTTATCACAACATCACATGAGAATTTCACGATGACTGTAAATAATTAAGGTTGAGATTTAGTCACATGGATAAGTCTGGTAGAGGAACGTCTGGTTCTTAGGAAGGTCTGTCTGTCCTTCCTATAGTGCTATGTGCTGAACGAGTGGGCCAGATGACTAAGACCTACAATGACATCGATGCTGTCACGAGACTTCTGGAGGAGGTGAGCTGTCCAAATCCGGTACATCTTCTTCTGTGCTTAATCAAGTCATGAACTTTGAATGAACCAAGCAAGCAGGATGCACAGATAGTCACGTGATCATCAATGTAAGAGTGAAGATCCAGCACAATTAAACAGACTCTATTAAACTCTGTGTAAGATATTTAAAAAAAACACCTTTTCCAGCCACAGAGGCAAAATCATAAATCAGAAAAGTCTTTTTTGCTTTATAGTTTGATGTATGTCATAAATACTATTTGTCACCTTTCAGCAAGTTTTATTATTCCTCAGTAATATCATCGTCATGATTTGCAAAGTCGTTACGTTTCACGTTGCGAAGCTGAACGTATCCTGAAGGGTTTTATTCCTCTTATGAGGAATGCCTACTAGGGGCGGCATGGTGGTGTAGTGGTTAGCACTGTCGCCTCACAGCAAGAAGGTTCTGGGTTCGAGCCCAGCGGCCAGCGAGGGCCTTTCTGTGTGGAGTTTGCATGTTCTCCCCGTGTCTGAATGGGTTTCCTCCGGGTGCTCCGGTTTCCCCCACAGTCCAAAGACATGCAGGTTAGGATAATTGGTGGTTCTAAATTGACCGTAGGTGTGAATGTGAGTGTGAATGGTTGCATGTTTCTACGTATCGCCTTGCAATGATCTGGTGACTTGTCCAGGGTGAACCCCACCTCTTGCCCATAGTCAGCTGCGATGGGATCCAGCCTGCCTGTGACCCTGCACAGGATAAGTGGTTATGGATGGATGGACAGAATTATGTCTGAAAAAAATTAACTTTCATTTCTTAAAATTCAAACCAACATTTCTCTGAAGTGACATTACTATAATTGGGGTGATGATTTTTAAATGTGATTTTCAGTACATTTTACCTTGGTTTCAATAACTTTAGCAACATCACTGAACTAACAAGTTCAGGCACTCTGAATAATTTCATTATTTTGGCCTCTCTGCTGAAAAATTTCATATAATTGTTACATTTTTATCTGTATATTGTATAGTCGGCTTGCTCTTGGGATCTTTTTTTCTATTTTATGTTGTACAGTGTAAATTTTTCTTTTTGCACATCTGATAACTTGCTACTGTAACAAAACAATTTCCCAGCTTGCAATCAATAAAGTAAATCTATCTATCTAATATTTTGAGGGTTTTTTTTGCACTGTAGTCCATAATTATCAAAATTAAAATAGAAAAATGCTTGAAACATTTTAGTTTATGTGTAATGATTCTATAATATATTACATTTTCACTTTTTTCACTTTCCATAACTGATGGGAAATACTGAACTTTTTCCACCATATTCTAATTTTGTGTGTGTGTGTCGTTTCATGCCATTTTAAGTCTCAGAAACATCTTTAAAACCCTGGAGAATAAAAGTCAGCATTTTAGATGTAACCTGTTCAGGTGTGCTATACTTCTCTGTGTGTGTATGAGTTTATTTCCGGTTCCTGTGTGTGAGAGTGTGACGGGGCAGACAGGCTCTGATCTGAACCTCAAATAAAACCAACACTAATAGAATCTACAGATTTTTTTCACTTGTAAGTGTATGAAGGGGAGAATATTTCATAACATCGTATTATATTTTATTATGGATTTGATTAAAGGTGCACGTGATGAGTTGAGTTCGAGTTGGATTTAAAGCAAAAAATAAAATGTTGAAATAAATCTGGCAACCCGGTGAGTGATATCAGTGTGAGGGGGGAGGGGGAGCGCGCCGTTACGTCACAAAGAACCCGCGAGGTCGGTCACTCACTCACTCACGCGCCCTCCCTCCCTCATACGGCGCGCGCTTGTTTTATCTGTGCGTCCTCTCACGTGAACGCGCCCCCTGCCTGTTGGAAGGTGAGCGCGCGCGCGAGGGGAGAGAGAGACGGAGCGGAGCGGAGCGCGAGGGCTTGAGAGCGACTGGACCAATTCGGGGTTTTTTTGTTTTTAAACCGATAAAAAGTGAAGTAAAAGCGGAGTTTGGACTCGAGTGTGAGGAGAAGACGCTTCCGGGAGCCGCTTACATCGAAAACAAGTCAGAAATTCGACGCTGCTGAAGCGGGATAGAGCCTGTGTGGAGTTTAAATCCGTGAGGTGAGAAAGCCGCTCTCTCTCTCTCACACCGAGCCGCGCTGAGGAGAGAAACAGCGCGCGCACACACGGTGAGACATGTCTCCTGATTCTCCCTGAAAGTGATTCCGCTCACCTGAGGGGCTTCAGCTCTGAGGTAAAGTGTCTGCGCGCCGCTTCACTCATTCATCCGCACTTTTCCTATTGTGGAGCTGAAGCCCGGTCCGAGCGGAGAGTTTATCCGCGAGTTCTCACCGAAACCTTCAGCCGCATGAACGCCGTATCCGAGTTTATCAGCCGGGAAGATTAAAACATCATAACCAACTTTTTGTTTGTTTTAGTGTAACTCTACACTCGCTAGTTAGCATTAGCATGTTTAGCTCCGGCCACCTTTTTCTTTTTTGTGTTGTTCAGCCTAATGAGTCCCGGGTCACTTCAGAGCGAGGGGGAGAGAGAGAGAATTAAACCGAATTAACCTGTATATTAAATACAAACGGTGTCTAAACGGGTAATTTACTTCACACTGTTTTAAGAGTAGTGTATTTAAATGGGAGAGAGTGTGTGTGTGAGAGAGAGAGAGAGGGAGAGAGAGCGCTGCGTGTTGGCTAGCGGAGGCTAATTCAGCGTTACACGAGGTGAAGCTCTGTAAGGTGACGGAGTTTCCACAAAGCCCCGTGTAAATCACCTCACATCCCGGTTAAAGTGCACCGAACCCGGTTCCGGAGGGTCCGGGCGGTGTTCCCCGGGTGGAAGAGTTCTCCCCGGTGTGTGAGTGGGACTGAGGGCTGAGAGAGTGTCCGAGTGAAGGACAATACTGAGAGGAGGAAGGTTCCTCTGGAGGCCAGATGGTCAGTCCCTGTGGGAGATTCGTCCTCACAAGTTCTCCTCAAACACACCATTAAACCCACATTTCACCGAGTCGGAGTGAGTGTGCGCCGCTGTGTGTGTGTGTGTGTGAGGGAAGGAAACTGTTTTTATCGTGTGTGTAGTATTGGATCGAGTGAAGTGTGTGAGAGAGAAATGCTAATGAGGCGGTGGAAGTACTGGCTTGTCCTCATTGTCTCCTCACTCCATGCTAACAGGCTACAAGCTAACACACCATTCACAACTTGGTAAATTATTTTAAAGTTTTTTTTTTTTAAGTCGTGTTTAATACACGCGCCACTTTTAATATAAATTCTAATGGAAGGTGAATTTTTGTAACTTTATGCGAACTTTTCATTATTAAGGGTTGTGTGTTTTTCCCCTCAGTTTCGGCGAGTTCGGAGTTTTATACAAAATAAATATTTAATTTTCATCACGGGGAACTTCATTCACGCTGAAGCTCGAAAGCCAGCTCTCCTCCTACACTCTTATTCATGTCATCGGTGTGTGTAGTAGCCTTGTGTGTTATAAAGGATGTAATGTTGTTTTATTAAAAGCTGTACCGTGCTCTGCAGGGTGAGTGAGCGGGGTGTGTTACTGAGTGTGTTTAAATCAACATGGCAACTAGTGCGCGCGCGTCCGTCCGTCCGTCCACTCATGGAGTAGATATGAAGCTGAGGGAGAGATGAGTCCTCCTCCTCCTCCTCCTCCTCTTTTGTGGTCTGGCAGCTTGTTCACTAGTTTCACACACTTAATAGGACCGTGTTAACCAGGTGTGTGTGTAGGCTCCATGTAGTCCAGTTTTAAAACACTAATGTGGTGTATTCATAACTCTGCTGCTGGACTGGAGTCAGTTGATTAATGAACACTTGTTATTCGATGCACACTGATGGTGTGTTAAAATGAGAAGGGAACCATTTTATCTGTGTGCGCACACCATGCTGGTGGCTTTCTGATCTGTGGTGTGGATGTGAAGCTCCTGAGATTGAAGAGATGTAGGGGACACACTTTCTGTAAGACCCCCTTCATATTAAGTGTGTGGTTTCAGTCTCCTCCTCTAAAGCTCAGTGACAAAACAAGTGGCCTTTTTCCTTCTCCCTGACCCTCCCCCCTTCATCATCCTCCTCCCTCGGTCATCTCTCTGAAAGTCTTCACACGACACAAATAACCAAAAGTTTAATGTGAAAACCACTGACGAATGTAACTCCTTAATATCTGTATTAAATGTGACATGTGATCATTCCCCAAAAATCAGTCATGTGACTGTGCAGTTAAGTGATGAGCTGCTGTTTCTTCTTTTACAAAAAGGGGTAAAGATGTGTGTTGTGTCCTGAGCAGTCTGTGAGATCATGGAGTTTCACAAATACTTGGTCCAGGAGTTACTGAGATTGATATTGAGCGCCAGCACACTGCCGAGATCCTCTCCGGAATTTTCCACATGTCGTCTTTAACATCGTTATCTTTATCATTTTTATGTTCGTTGTCAAACAGCGCTGGGTTTTGAGACCCAAACTGAATGAGGCTCCATCAAGCCTGCGGCAGTGTGATGTTTCCACAACCTGCGTCTTGATTGGTTGTATTAATGTGTTCCTTTTGTAGTCCAAATATTGCAAAAATTAAACCTGTTTAAAAACGAACAAAAAAACCCAAACCACTTTCACACAAACATTTGCCTTTGATGTGAGTGTGTTCATAGTTGGAAATAATGTCAAATCGCACTGTATGTGTAAAGACCTTTTACACTTTTTTCCTCTTTCCCTCCCCATTCACCCTCACACTGAACACTGTTTATGGTTATGCTGTAACGGTGTGTGAGAGAATGGGAGCAAAACGGTAAAGGTAGAAATGTTAATCTACCCCCTGGTGCCCCACTCACATTAACGGTAATCGTGTTTCACCGCTCTAGTGGGAATTGGAACCGCCAGATTAACATATGACGTTGCTAGTGGTGATGTAACTGATGCAGTGACAGGACGACTGACACCTACACAATCTGAATACTGAAACTACCTCACTGTAAAGTGATGGGGGGGGTGAACTCAACATGCACAGACCTCAGCAGATAAACAAATGTTAAATCTTTGCTTGAATAAACAAATGTTCAGAAACAGGAAGAGTCTCAACAGAAATGTGATGCAGCTTGACTCGTGCCATGATTATAACTAGCTAATGTCTCAGCTTAGACTTTTCACAACAGTGGACTCACCGCCTCATGAGTTCTGCCATATCCAGTCTCGCATGTGTTACACGTAGCATTCTGTTAAATACAGTCAGGTGGGAAACTGCCACACCCATTACTTTACTATGATGGAAGACTGAGTGGGAGTGAGAATTTATCTAGAACATGTTTTTACCTCCTGCATTAAGATTTCATATGCAGAAGGACCTTGTCGGTCTCTGACTCACCGTCTCCTGTCTTTCTCTCTCCTGTATCTCTCACGAGCTTTTTATTTCTCTCCCCCACTCTCCAGTTAACTATGATTTTGTGCAAAAATAGTAACCGCGCCATCGACAGCAAATTGTTTATATAACCTGTCTTTAAATGTTCTTTAACAGAATAGTAGTTTGCACTCTTTGCTTTAGATGGTGCTGTAATGATTTTTGTATATATACATTTTCCAGAGTCCATTCTAATAAATAAGTAAACTTGATGGGTAAATAGCATAATTGTTGAGTTGCATTCTGTAACAAAAAAGGAAACTGTCATCGGGAACAGTTCATCAAGCTGAAAAGTCGAGTTCTTTTTATGTCGCACAGCCTTGTGTGTACACATGTATACTAAACAATATCACAATTATTGAAGTTCTAATATTGCTGAGATTTCCTCTGTAGATTTTATCAGTGACCACATTTACTGCTGTACTGAGCGTGTATACACACTGGCACTACACTGCCTCCTCATTCATTTGTCAGCTACACTAGCTCTGTACCTCTGGTTATATTGTACAGTGGTGTGTGTGTGTGTGTGTGTGTG
Organism: Notarius quadriscutis; assembly: GCA_026167865.1. Lineage (NCBI taxonomy): Eukaryota > Metazoa > Chordata > Actinopteri > Siluriformes > Ariidae > Notarius > Notarius quadriscutis. The sequence continues at coordinate 41,500,208 of JANZLB010000009.1, forward strand.
TGTGTGTGTGTGTGTGTGAGGGAGAGAGACACAGACTGAATCCCAGGGGTAATTTCCCTATAGTGTTTCTCTGTGTGTGTGTGTTCTCACAGTGCTTCTGATTCTTACAGCAGGTTTATGAAGTCGGTGATGACATCAGGTGGGGGGTTTTCCTAACGTGTTCAATCATTTTGCACACACACACTTTTTTTCCTCTCACACAAAATTCCAGTATTTTTATGATAGTTAATGGAGGAACCAATTTCTTTTAACATCTGCAGGAAACTCCTGTGGATGTTCTATCAGTCTGTGGTCGCCAGTGTCCTGTTTTACACCATGGTGTGCTGGGGGG
>JANZLB010000009.1:41520234-41531700 GCA_026167865.1 Notarius quadriscutis
GTTCTATTGTGAATACAATATCAGTTTTTGAGATTTGTAAATTATTGCATTCCATTTTTATTTACAATTTGTACTTTTGTCCCAACTTTTTTGGAATTGGGGTTGTATTTATTCCTTGTTTTTACCGCAGACATAAACAGGTTTTGTAGGTGAAAAGGGCTTTATAATATATAATTTTTTTTTTTTTAAATACTTCTGTGTAGCTTGTGCAGGGTGAAGTCTTTATTCTGATGAAGCATTTCTGAAGTGTTTAAACTCATCTGTATTCAGCAGGATGAGCAGCTCAGAGCTCATCACCAGTGTTTAAATCCACAGCTCTATCAGTCACTGACTGATTTTATTGAGTTATGGTTTACACCACTGATGCAGTGTGTTGGAAGTAAAGCGTGTGATCCTGCAGGATGAAATTGGTGGTTATAATCTACAGCCACTACAGAGCCTCATGCTTTAGATATTTAAAAAGTTCCTCTCGAGGTTTCATGCTGTCTCGGGTTGTTTTTCCTCACCATCGTCATCTGAGTGGCTCATTCGGGAGAAATTTTATAAACACTCCTCCTTGGTTTAAAATTTATATCTGGAATTTATTTTTCTGTAACACTTTTTTTTTTTTTTTTGGACAGTGTTCATTGTTTAAAAGTGCGATACAAAAATATTCAGTTAAATTTTACAGTGAAACAAAATTGATAGATTTCTGATTTTGATGGAGAAGCAGAAGCATTTGGAAACGCGATGGTGTGCTGGGTTGTGGTCTGTCGTGTGTGTGTGTGTGTGTGTGTGTGTGTGTGTGTGTGTGTGTGTGGGGTTACATTTGGAGAGTTGTGTGTCAGGGTATGGCACGTGGCCACACAGTATGCCACAGCGTGGATTCGACACCCAAGTATAAATTGGCCTGAAATCTCAAGTGGATTCTGATGTGCCTGGATCTCTCTCGTGTGTGTCGTGTGAATTGATGATTTTGTGGTTGTGGAGATGCTGAGGGGAAACTTCTTTCTTTCTGTTATGAATCACCCTAGCGTGCACAGTCTCTCTCGTGATGCTGTATTATTATGTGTGTGTATACAGGAAGTCACACAGGCAGTGGCCAGCTCCACACAGACAGCTGTCTCGCGTTACTCAGTCTCAGTTTTCTGTTTCTGTATGTGACAGGAAGTGGATGTATATTACATAAGCAACTGGGGGAGGAGTCTCTGTAGGGTGGAGTTATTTAGCATTACTCAACATTTTCCGTGAGTGTGTGAGATCTGTGGCAGGAAGATGACTTTCATTTCTACTTGACTGAGCAGGCGATTTGCTTTTCATCAGATGAGACTGTTTGTCCATGAGCTTGGAGATTTCTGATGGTGGTTTGAACATGATTGTGAATCTGAAGGATTATACACACTGACTTTCTGGTCACGACTCCTGAACCTTTAGAGTGTTCAAAATGTTGTACAGATGACATTCTCTAAATTAATCTTCAACTAAAATTAGAATGAAGGTGGCATTCAGTCTGAATCAATCTGATGCACATGGCCACATCACACCTGGAGTGTGAACATCAAGGACCAGTGAATTGTCCTGGTGTGGAAACGGTGCTGAAGGGTCGTGCGCTCCGCCGCTAGGCTAATTGATAAAGAGGACACTAACCTCAGATGAACACATGCTTTTCATAGATTCACTCCTCACCTTGTCTCGTTCGTTTATTAGATTTGTGATTTAAAGTGTTTGAAGTGGTATGTAAAGCATCCATCCGTGAGGTCGGGTTAGCGTTTCTTCCTGAAAATAAATACAGCAGGTGACGTATGTAATAAATGTGTATGATGAACCCGAACCCTTTCTCCACTGGAGATGTGTGAAATCTGACCAAGTGCTCACTGAAGATGCATTTCATAATGCCAGGTGTGTCTTGCTGTTCACATGACATCTGATCACTCGGGGCACATTTACGCCAGGTGTGAATGGGGCCAGAGTCAACCCGTTCAGGTCATGACTCTGAATCAGTTTCAGATTGAACATGTTGAGATGATGAATCTGAATCAGGTTCCGGGTTGACCCCTACAGGTTAGGAATGTGAATCAGATTCAGAGTCAACATGGTTAGGAATCTGAATCTGTTTTTGTGGCTACTGCCTCAGACAGGCTGTAGCCACTCCGTCATCGTGTTGTAAGAATGAGTGTAATAACTGCACACTACCCATACACGTGTTTCTATTAAAATGGCCAGTGAGTGTATACAGTTCGGTTCACCATTCGAAATAAATGGACTAGACTAAAGAAATGGCTTTCAGACATGTTTATGCTTATTACAGAGGGAAAGTGCATTCCACTGAGCTCTAGCGCCGGGCCATTTCCGGGAAATAAAAGTTTGGGTCATGGCGATTGTGTGTGTCGGTTCAGAGGTTTCAGTTTGGAAAACTGTAAGAGGTAAGGATAGAATAATATAAAGTACAGACACTTGGTATATTTAACTTCTGTGATTTTTATTTATTTATTTTTTTTTAATTGTTCATTTTTGGATTATGCTTCGTTTTTGTGGCTATTGCCTCATAGAGTAAATATATATGCTGTATTTACTGTATGGACATGGGATCAGAACTATTTTATTTATAAACGGGATCCACATGGACCCATAGGGGACTGTCTGTCTATCTATCTTCCCTCATATTCATCATAAGTGCTACTGGGCGAGGTTTGTTTTGCCTGGCAACACCTTGTTTAAATGGTGTGATTTTAAAGTTTGAATCTGAATCCGCTTATTTTGACTTGTTGGAAGTTTTTTTTTTTTTTTTAAATTGTTGGAGTTTTAGAAATGGAGGGAAGAGGGGGGAAAATGGGAGCAAGAAGGGAGGGGGAGGTTGTTGAACGAGAGGCCAAATGAAGAGCAAAAGGGGAGGAGCTGTGTGAGAGAGAGAGAGAGAGAGAGAGAGAGATGGGGGATGTTGGTTGAAGCGATGCATTCCTCACCCACCCCCTCTCTTGCATGCGCACTCAGCCTCTAATCGAGGACAAACGTGGGGGGGAGTACACACACCATCTCTGGCCTGGTTTAGCTCATATCTCCATAATTCCCTCAGCTCATCTGATTATGCTGTCCAGGTTAAGGACACGCACGCACGCGCTCCTGCAGCAGCACAAAGGTCTTTGGTTGTGGAGACTGTGTTTCAGCAGGTGGGAGGCCCAGCAGCTGCTCCACTTTAACTACTGCCTGCTCCTTTTGTTCTTTATGAATTGTAAAGACTGAATGAATGAGTTTGGGGTGTGTGTGTGTGTGTGTGTGTGTGTGTGTGTGTGTGTGTGTGTGTGTCCTTTTGTTGGTGGTGGGGGAGAGGCTTGGGTGGAGGGCTATGGATTAGAGGTTGGTTTGGGAGTCAGTTACAACTGACCTAACTGAAGTGGGGGATCAAAAGGAGAAAAGAAAAAGAACTGAAATTTGATTGAGGTGTAAAATGATGAAGGGAATCTGCTGCATCTAAAACTGTTTTATCCACTAAGTGATGCACTGTTTTGGGACTTTTACCATTTTATTGAGTTCTCCATTACGCCTAATGTGCACTTGAGTAGTACCTGTAGACACTTTCTGACCGAACAGCTCTACAGACTTCCTGAGAGGAGCTACCCCCTGGGGATCCCCCACCCCAAGAACTACAAAGGCTTTTTTCCTGTGTGCATTCACACCGCGAGTAGGAACGCTGAAGTGACGTAAGCTGGCTTGCTAATGTGACATTAGCAGGACATGAAGTGCTCGAAGACTTTTTCACTTTGACATGTTGAAATGCAGCAAGTTTCTGTCACGTGTACGCTTAAAGTCTGGACTTCTCTCTGTCCGATTGTCTGTCTGTCTTCCTCCTTTTTAATGCTCACGTTTTAAGAGCTGTTTAAACTGTTTTTTACACTGATTTTAAAAAATGGCGGTTGCTGGTGTCACATTGGTCAAAGAGGAGTCTCAGTACACTTGCATCACTCAAGGTTCCTCTGGCACTGGGAGAGAACTGACCTTGAAGTAGGCGCTGGAAAATTCCCTCAAAGTGACATTCTGAAAATTACAGCTGTTCTCAGTTCCTGCAGTTTGATGCACACAATAAGCTTCCTCCAACAGTTCTTAGAACTATGGAAAAAGTTCCTCCAGTCTGAAAGCATGTGGTGATCCATACAGGGGCACAGGGAACCCTTTGGAGGGAATAGTGATTAAAACGGTTTGTCAGTTTATTTGTAAAGAGCATTAAACAATGGACCAAAGCAGTTTTGAACAAAAGTTATCCCTAAGGAACAAGCCTGAGGCAACAGTGGAAAGGGAAAAACTCCAAGACCACAGGAAGAAACCTTGAGGAACCAGACTCTAAAGGGTACCCATCCTCATCTGGGTGATAACAGAGAGCGTGATTTATAAATAACTCGCTTCTATAACTGTGTCCTATCGAGTCACAAAGTACAACTGTGTCACCAGTTAATTCATTATAGTTTAACAGGAAGTCTGTTTGTTGAAGTTATAAACTGTTCACTGATGGAGACTTGAGTGTAAAACTGTTCATGACAACTGCATTCCTAAAGTTATCATGGGAATTGTAATCCTAAACCATCACCGCAAAATTAAGTGTTCAGAGCATCTTCTAAGTGTGTCTTTAGACTGTCCATGTGGGGGCTGTCCTCCACAGGAGCAATGTGATGAACCTCCGCAAGATGTAGGGCATCAGGATGGATCGGGCAGGTCTCAGGAGCAGAAGGGGTCAGCATCACTGGGGTTTCAGGAATATGTAACTTGACGACAGCGATGTGTGACATCAATAAACTCTTCAGTAGCAATAAATTGTTTGATAGAATGGTCAGTAGTGTCACTTTATTTATATAAATAAAAACACGTGTATAAATAAAAGAAATTGTACAAATTATGTGCCAGAAAAGCACATAACAAATGCGCAAAGTTTAGTTGCATGAACCGACTCCAAGCATGTGTCCTCCCTGATGCGTAAACAGCCATTGTATAATGGAGCGCGCTACAAGTGACACGCAAACACTCATTTAACAGGTGTGGTGTTCAGTTGCACCATCGACTTGTGACAGCAGAAGCGGTGTGGAGTGAGAGAATGAGCAGCGTTTTCCCACAGGTCTGAATTACACTTGGGGTGGTCATCTGTCGAAAGACCCGGTAATACCTGCTTCCATAAAAATGCTCGATCTCCTTATGATTTTCAGATCGCGTTGGAATCCACTTCACTCACACTGCTTAGTAAATCGTGTGCATTTATTAATCAGTGATGGCCACTGGTTGCTTTAAAATTTTGTCTGCGATTTTTGATTCTTTAAAAAAAAAAAGTCCTGCTTAATTTCTGTTCGACACATTGATCAAATGTACAGTGTTAATGTCCTTTTAATAATCGGTTAAATAGACAGGGGGGAGGCAGTATTAGAATGCGGAATGCACTGACTGGACTCGAGCGTTCCATGTTGTCATGCTAATGTTGACAATAACGTGTAATGTGCACAATGATTCCGATCGTCTGCAGCGTGAAAAATACTTTGTTCATGTGGTTGGCTGTTTGTCTGATCTTTCCAGCACAGCAGAGCTCCTTTTAGTGCTTTCTGGAGCTTATTTTTTCTCTTTTTCGTTTGTGTTTTGTGTAGTTTGACTTTGTTTTTGTTTAGTGTTTTGTCTGCCGGTTGTGGTGTAGCTCTGGACACAGTTTTGGGTGTCTGTTCCCTCTAGGCCTTGATTTGCCGTGGGTGATGCTTGTGCTCCTAGCTATGGACTGCAGTGAGCTCGTTGCTCATTTTATTGTCGTGATTGTCCAGCGCTCTGTGCAGCAGTGCTTCAGTGCTTGGCGTGATGTTCCAAGGAATGTTGCTCGGTGGCAGCTGTGCAGGCGCTTTGGGACATACCAGCGCTCTGCGTGGCGGTGCGTCTGTGCTTTGTGGATCCGTGGCGCGGTGTTCTGAGTGACGTTGCCTGGCGGCAGCTGTGCTGGGTGTGTGGGACTTGTTTTTCGTTCACCTTTTGGTGGGACTGTGGCTGCTACGCCATTGGAATGATATCTTGACCTCCTATTTGGTGGACTTCTTTTCTTCCTTCTCCCTCCCTATAATTGTAAAGCAACCTCGCCTTTTGAGAAAGGTGCGATATAACTACATTCTGTTCATTATTATTTCTCTCTCACTGAGATCGTTCCCCTTCAGACTTGTCTGTTAAAATCTGTGTATATTTAGGTGGCTCTTAATGTTCCTGCGTGGCCCGCTCAAAGTCTGTTTGGGGGAAACACTAGTCAATGAGGACATTTTAAGTAAAGTGTTTAAATTCAACCTTTCATTTTTCTGCTAGTCTCCATTTAAAAATAGGTGCTTAAACATGATCAGTAATTATCAATATCGGCTGAAATGAAACGTTTTTTGTGATTAAATTTTTATCCCCCGCTGGCCGAAAGGCCTGAAGAGGATCATGTTGTGGCGTCCATCCATCCGTCCCGGGAAGGGTACTTGCCTTCTGAAATCAACTCCTCTCCCAATTTTTGGAGGAATTTCACAGAACTTGGCAGGATTCTTTGTTACATGTTGGTAATGCACATTGTAATTTTGTTAAATTCAGTCACATTTTACCAGAGTTATGGCATAGTAGCCAGCAGGGGATATTAAGCTCTCGGAGCACACTGTTCAGCTGTATCACTCATACTTAGGAAATGGGGCGTAGTGTACGAGTAACGTTTAGTGTGTAGGCCATTGGACACCCTTTGTAGGCCATGAGAGATTTGTGTATTCTATAATTTAGCCAAATTCTCTCCTCTCTTTTCATGAGCATCGTTAGAAACAGATTCTTATTCTACAAACAGAGGTCTGACTTCTGTTTGTATTAAATTTATAAAATATTCCTAGTGCTAATTTGTTCCAATGCTTTTTTTTTTTTTCTTTTCTTTTCCAGGTCTTTCTCACCTGACGCTGCATTCTGATGTGAATAAAGGAAACATGGAGTGACATTCTGCAGGTTAGCTAACGGATTAGCTGTTGCTTCAGAGGACGTGTGCAGTGCACGGGGTTGTTTTTAAAAAATCCCTCCCCCCACTCCCGGCCCACCTAAAAATTTAACATGGCTGACCCCGGAATGATGAGTCTCTTTGGAGATGATGGGAATTTATTCTCGGATGGTCTGGAAGGCTTAGGGGATTGTGGGTATGCCTCCCAAGGCCAAGCCAATTCGATAAACCAGCAGATGACGCATGAGCACCAAGCTTATAGCCAGATGCCGTCTTCCCTCCACCTTTCCACACCTTCTGTTCCCCCTCAGCCCAAAATGGGACACCACTTTGACCACTTTGGGCAGTATGACCCTCAAGGAAGCCGCATGATGGCTAACGGTCCTGGCCCTAGCCCCGCGAATGGGATCTCATCTCCTCATTCTCATTACCATGGCGGAAATGGCACAGCTGGTGGACATCACGTCTATCCAGGAGCACAAAGCGATGGGAGAGGAGGAGGAGCAGGACAGTCATTCCAGGATGGTGGAACTGCACCTGGGAATAACTGGGGTCCTCAAGGTATGCAGAGGCCTGACCAAAATCGAGCCCAGTTTCCACAGTCGCAACAGCAGCAAATTCACGGTCATCAAATGGGTCCTTATATGGGACGCACCGAATTTGGTGGAATGCAAGGGCACAACCAGACTCAGACTCCACCAAGGATGAACCACTTCCCTCAAGGTTTACCTCAGGAGGCAAACCGTTTCATGGGACACATGGGAGCTAACATGACGTCTCCGGCCATGCGGCATCCCTCTCAGACGTCACATCAGCAGCAGTCTGGTCAGCAGTTTCTGCACCATCACCCAGAGTCACAGTTCCCCCAAAGTCCATCAAAGCAACAGCAGCAGATGATTGGACGAGGTCACCAGAACATGGGCTTTAGCATGAACAACCAGCAAGTTGTTAACAGCTCAGGTCAATACACTCCTTATCCTCAATATGGCGGCCTGAATCAGGGATTGGCCAGTGCTTCAGGGATGAGCCTCAACACCAGCAGCAACCCCAATGCTCCTGTGCAGTGTTACCCCACCCCTGCTGGGCCACAGTGTTACCCAGTCAACCCGTTACCCCCTCAGAATATGCATCCGACACAGCCCAAAATGCCCCCGCAGCAGCAGCACCTCGCTCCTCCACCACCTCCTCAGGGATCTTTTGCTTCTCCACCTTCAATGTCACCCATGAGGAACCTGGGGGCCAACCCTGCTGGGACTCCACCCCCTCAAAGGGGCCAGGGCCCAGTCTCACACCCCCAGATGTATGGCACCTTGTCGCCCAATCAGAGAGCAATGAACACGCCCAACCATGCAGAGGTTCTCCCACAGCAGCTGCAGGCATCTGTGTTACCGTTCCAGCAGGTGCAACAGGTGAGAACTCCACCTGCGCTTTCGGTGCCCCAGCAGCCTCCGGGCTCATCTCCACCGCTGCCGCAAGGGACCTGGGCCTCCAACACGCACGCATCACCACCAGCTAACCACCAAGTGCCTCACATGCAGGTGAGTGTGTGGGTGGGGGGGCAGGGTGAAGGGTAGATTCGTGGGTAGATATGGAACATTGTTTTTTCATGCAGGTGAGCTGAGGGGGTGGGGGATAAAGCACAGTCATGTCATTACATGTGTGTTTTAGTCTCTTGGAAAGTCCTCATTTGCAGGTGGGGGGCTTCCTTTGAAGCTGGGAAGTCTTCTCTCTTTGCTCTTTTGTATTTTTAAAAGTACATATTGATGTTAATTTATACGGTTATGTTACCTCCACTTTCTAACCTCTTCTGCTTCATGTTGGAGTATAAATGTATACAGTTGAACTGGTGTTGCCATTCTGCTGGTGTGTGTTTTTAATATTCAAGTGTATGTGAGGCATTTTTGTGATCCTGAAACCTGGGTCAGAGCTGAGGTCAGTGATTAAGTGTAATGATGAGCTTAACCTAAACACACATTTATTCTTGTTGTCATGGTGACAGTGAGGCTTCAGAGCAGGGATTAAATGTTTGAGCAGATTGTTAACGAGAAAACAGCCAATCAGAGACGAGGATTTGCTGTGCTTGTCATAAAACTTTGTCTCCCTCTAGAATTACTAAAGTGTAGAAGTATCGTGTGTGTGTGTGTGTGTGTGTGTGTGTGTGTGTGTGTGTGTGTGTGTGTTTTTGTGTGTGTAGGGTATTGTGGGAAATGCATTTTTACTGCAGTTTATTTCCTGTGCTGTGTATCCTGACTCCGCCTCCACACACAGGCGCCACTGTGCTAATCTCTTAAACCCACCTCCCCCCTATGAAGGGGAAATGGTCTCTTCCTGCTCACTCATTCACTCCTCCCTGTCTGCACTCTTTCCTCTCTCTGTCTTGTCGTTTTTCAGCCTGTGGTGTGGGGGGGGGGGGGGGGGGGGGGGGGGGGGGGGGGGCCCCCCCCCCCCCCCCCACACACACACACACACACACGTCTCCCTCTTGGTCTCTCTCCTCTGTGACTGTCTCATTTCTCTCTAATGTCCCTTCTCATGGTCTCTCTCTCTCTCTCTCTACTTTTCCTGTCTCATCACTCACTTTTAGCTCTTTTCTCCAAAAATCTTTCTTCATGCTGTGTGCCTCACACTTTTCTTACTCTTTCTGTCTATTTCACTTCTCCTCCGCTGACTCTCCATCCTCTAGTTGTGTGTGAGGTGGTCAGATGGAGGAGGGGTCAGTAGGGAAGACAGTGCAGGTCACGTGAGTGGGCTGTGCAGTTAGACCTCTTCCTCTCCTGACCTCTTTACACACAATGACTGGTCTTTAGTGTCCCTGTGCAGCCTGCAGTGGTGTGTGTGTATAAAATAAATCTCTCCTGATAGTGAGTTGACATTTGAGGATGTCAGGATTAATTTGTGCTCCTCCCTCTCTCTCTCTCTCTGTGTGTGTGTGTGTGTGTGTGTGTGTGTGTGAGTGACCTATATGTTGAGTGGCTGTACTGCTCTTCACTCCTGTGCACTCGTCTCCTAGCCTCAGGGCTCATAAGCCTTCATTTCTTTTGTCTTCTCCTATTTTCCTTTCTCCTCATGTTGGGTGTGAGAGATGGCGGCCTCCGGAGCAGCTGTGCTGCTGTTTAATTATTGAGGTTAGGGTGTCTCGTCATGATGCTTCTGCAGCTTTAGGCAAATATTAGATGAGGGATAGGTGTGTGTATGTGTGCACGCACGCGCGCGTGCTGCTCATGTCCCATACACACCAGTGCGGTGTTTGTGTTGTGGAGCTCAGGGCTGAGGTGATAAACGGGAATTTACTGATCTGTACAGCGTTCGCACTCCACTTGTGTAAAAGTGAATCACATCGGATAACGGGGGGAACCCAAGAGATTGGGATTACTGTACTTTAACACTTAAACCTCCTGAATGTGTCTCATTATGCTGTTCCACATAAAAGGCGTGTGTGTCTGAACAGTTTCACTTGGTACCCATTCACCCACAGCGCAGAAAACACAATAGGGATGAAGTCAGGAGCATGCTCAGTGACAGTGTGACATGTGTACAGCAGGAGTGGGTGTTGGAGGGTGAAAGGTTAATTGTTTAGGTGCACTGCATTGTGGGTATTGTAGTAAAACATTGCACTAGAATGGTGTCTCTTCTTGTCCTCTTTTCCTCTGTTTGCTTGTTTGTTTTGTTGGAAGTAAAAGACTGTGTAAAGAAAAGCCACATACTTCTTCACCGTCCCCGTTCTGAGAATAAATACCCAGAAATATGGGACCTGCTCTTGAGCCACAGACGGTATCGCAGCGCGCTGGTACAGGAGCTGAAGTTTCGTTCAAATTACACTGTGTAGAGTCGGACCCCAGGACTGGAAACGGATTAAACACCGATAAAGGGTTTCAGTGACCTCGACTCTGTGCGCAGACACAGAGGGGCTGGAGTGAGTCAGGACAAGTCCATGGTCCTGTGTGTGTGCGTGCAGTATCACTGTGTCTCATATCCAGGCTTAAAGTGGCTCGTGAAGGCCCATATAAAGATGCATGTTTTAAACTCACTGTTGGTCAGGAGTGGACTGAAGTTCAGGCCGTGAATCTGGAAAACGGCGTTTAAATGGGGTTGGAGTCTGACGCATAGGTGCCAGGTTTCATCAGATGAATTGGGTGTTAGCTCATCCCTCGTCTGCAGCACGCAGGGGGGTGGAGGAGGATAAAAAGCCTCCTTCAGGGAGTATTTAGCTCTCGGAGTACGCACTCTGCCTGCTAGACACCCCCCCTCAGAGAGATGAAACTTTATATGGAGCATATCGCGTTCTGGACGGCGGCAGCTATCAAATTAGAGATGCAGAGAGCGTCCTGTTGTCATTCATGCGATTGATTATTGGATGAGGGGAAGAGATGAGACGTTTATCGGTTAAAGCTTCAGCGGAGGTGGAGGTGCTCTGTGACCTTGTGATCATTTCGCATGCAAAACGCACCTCACGCTTTTAGTCCGTTACAGGAAATTTGCATTTTATCACAGAGATGAGCCATAAAACCATGATGCAGCATAACTAAAAGATC
>JANZLB010000009.1:41550004-41560890 GCA_026167865.1 Notarius quadriscutis
GTTATATTATTAACCTTACTTTCCCGTTATAAGTTAAACAGATGTTATATTAAACTTGTCAACATTTTGGAAATTGTGTTCATTGAGATCGCTTAATGTTACTTTTCAAAAGGGGGTGTACTCATTTACGCTGAGCACTGTGTACCTAATAAGTACAGGTGTGAACAGGGTCAAAGCCGCATTGGGATCTGATCACTCTGTCCACGTTCAGAGGCGGTCTGTGCTGCCTGTGGCCACATTGTAGTAGCAGTGTGTATGTGAATGTGTCCTGGGCCCTGCTGAGGAACCACCCACTCCTACTGATGTCCACTGTGTCAGTGTACACACTCATTCACACACCAACGGCGTCATATTAAAGTGCAACATCATGCTAAATGTTTTCACTTCTGACAGGCTAAGAACCAGAGTTCACATTGACCTGGTTAAAAAAGAATAACACGTTTGGCCTTTTGCCAAAATGTAAAAAACAGAATTGATGCCTGTGCTTATTTGCATATGTTAAGGGGAAGTGAGGTCTGATCACAAGTTGCTCACTTGATGTGTTTGGAGGCACAATAAATTCCAGGTGTGAACCAGTGTACTCAGAGCGGTCCCGATTACCCACTACACAGGTTAGCAGCAGGTGTGAACAGGGCCCATGTGTGACTAAATTACATCAAGTATTATTCAACTGTTAGCTTTGTTAGCAAGTCTGTATTCCATACCATAGGGATGTTTTTAAATATATTTTGATATTTCCCAGCCCTAATGATATCAGCAAGTGATGTTTTAAAGTGCCAATCCCTGTGATTGGCTCCAGCGTATTCATCAGACCAATCCTACAGCTTCAAATCCCCTCCCAGTTTTACTGCTGTGTTTAGTTCCTGCATTTGTCTTTTAAAATGGAGGAAAAATTAGTCGTGTTTTGTGTTTAACAAAGTGCATTTTGAAAGATGAAACAATCAGAACATAAAACTGAAGAGGCCCTGCCTACAGAAGAGACAACACTTCCTGGTGTGAATGCAGGGCAGTAAAGATATTTCTCTCTCCATCTCTGACAGGAACACAAGGTTCTCCTGACTGGAACCCCACTACAGAACACAGTGGAGGAACTCTTCAGCCTCCTGAACTTCCTGGAGCCGGAGCGCTTTCCCTCAGAGTCCACCTTCATGCAGGAGTTTGGAGACCTCAAAACTGAAGAACAGGTGCAGCTGAACACGCATTCAGTTCTCTCTCACCATAACATGTGAACAGCAGGTTGTTTTTGTGTGATATATTGAGGTTAAGTCCCTGTGAATGAGCTGTTACTATAGAAATGAGAATATTTTAGAACAAGTGCATTAATATAAACCTGTGATGGTCAGAGCTGCTGTTAAAGAAAGTTAATGAACACCTTCCAGAACTTGGCAGAGCTTTCATCATGTGCAGTTCTTAAAGGTCCATTAGAAAAACCTGTCGAGAAATAAATTCCCCCCCCCCCCCCAGGTTCAGAAGCTGCAGGGAATCCTCAAACCCATGATGCTGCGGAGACTGAAAGAAGACGTGGAGAAAAACCTGGCACCAAAAGAGGAGACTATCATCGAGGTGGAGCTCACAAACATCCAGAAGAAATACTACAGAGCCATCCTGGAGAAGAACTTCACCTTCCTGTCCAAGAGTGGAGGAGGAGGAGGATCGAGTGTCCCCAACCTCCTGAACACCATGATGGAGCTGCGCAAGTGCTGTAACCATCCCTACCTCATCAATGGTACACACACACGTCCCTCTACCTTATCAGTGGCGTGTGTGTATATACACGCACACACTTATTTGGTGATGACCAGTGATGCATCTGATTGTGAAACACTTTCACACTGAGACTCGCCCACTTTTATTTGGAATCCACTTAGCAGTTCTTTATTTAATGTAAAGTCACTGAGGTGTGTTTTTCACATTGAGTTTGAGATGTGCTGTTGTAGATAAATGTAGTGAAAAGCTAATGTACTCCGCCTACTTCTGTACCTGTCACACCTGTCCTCAGGTCAACTAGTTCAATCTCATCAGCCAGTCATTAAAGAAAGGTGACTGTGTGCCATCACTGATCCTCTTCATGAAGTGTGCAATATAAATACTGATTGTAATGATGTAATAAACTAACAGCAGGAGGGGAAATTCACTTGCTGTCTAGTTTGTCGAGTTTGATTGACGAGTTAAGCTTAGGCTCCGCCTTCATTGACTCAGAGCTATGATGCAACAAAATCAAGAAGTAATTTTAAAACTAAAATTTTTCACTTAAATGCAAAATGTTGGATGAGATGTAAATAGAATGTTGATTTACCAGCTCATCATTTCCTCTCGTGTGTGTGTGTGTGTGTGTGTGTGTGTAGGAGCGGAGGAGAAGATCATGGAGGAGTTTAGGGAGAGCCACCCGGCCGATCTGCCGGATTTTCACCTGCAGGCGATGATTCAGGCAGCAGGGAAGCTGGTGCTCATTGATAAGCTCCTCCCCAAACTGAAGGCTGGCGGCCACCGCGTGCTCATCTTCTCTCAGATGGTGCGCTGCCTCGACATCCTGGAGGATTACCTCATCCAGAGACGGTGAGGATAAACACTAATATAGTAACACATCACGGTTGTGTGTTCTCCCTCCCTGTTTCGGTTTAAATCATTCCCTCCTCATCTGCTCTTCCTCATTTGTTTTATTGTAAAACTAAGTGGAGTGGGGGAACTGTGAGTAAAGTAACAAAGGAGAGAAGTGTTCAACTTCCTGTTTCATCATATCAGGACCCCACTTTCATTCTTTTCCCCTCCATGGTTGAGAGTAGTCCTGATTTAGAGAAGTTTTGTTTAAAAAAAAGAAAAGTTTTATTTATATGCTGCTTTAACAATAGCGGTTGTCACAGCAGATTTAGACCATTGATGAAGCAGTAGGTGATGGTGAGAGGAAACTCCCTGAGAAGATCTGAAGAAATCTTGAGGGGAACCAGACTCCAAACCTCTTCAGAGTGACAGCAGATAGCGTGATTCTTATAAATCATTAGTGTAGAAGAGTAAAGATGAACAGAGTGTTTACAGGATGTTGAGCGTGAGCAAATTGTGAATAAAAGTCCTGGGATAAGCAACAGCGAAGTCTTTAGGATTATAGCAGCAGCTCTTGTGTGTGTGTGTGTGTGTGTGCGCGCGCACGCAGAGAGTCCAGGTGAGATTAAACACTGAGACTGGAACACTGTTTATGGTAAGTGTAAATGCACCTGTACTGCAGTATTAATGAACGGAGTTGAAATGTTTGCAGTTGTTGGTTAGCAGGTGCAGTGAGACCCATGTAGTCATAAACAGGAAGTGAAAGCAGTGTGAACATGTAGAAGATGAACGTGGTTTAAATATTAACCTTCTGTACACGCTGTATTTCATCCTGTTCCAGAAGCATGTGTTGTTTATGCCCTTATCGATTAAGGGGGCTGTGATGTTGAGGACAGGGTTAAATGTTTGACTTGGTGTGAGTCCGGTGTGTTCTCAGTCAGAAGTAAACGGTTTTACTGAATGTGTTCCATAACTGTTAAGTAAATAAAGAATAATAAACTGCAGAGCAGCTTGAGATGGCTCTCCTTTACTCCGTATTTTAATGAGGTTGAATGTGTTTACTTTTTGTTTGTATGAGGAGTTATTTCTTTAATCTGACACATTTGAAAAAACTGAAGAAAGATAAATGCAGCATGAGTAATGAAGTGTGCGTGTGTTTTCTGCAGGTATCCGTATGAGCGTATTGATGGCAGAGTGAGAGGGAACCTGCGCCAGGCTGCTATCGACCGCTTTTCCCGTCCCGACTCGGACCGCTTCGTCTTTCTACTGTGTACTCGGGCCGGAGGGCTGGGAATCAACCTGACCGCCGCCGACACCTGCATCATTTTCGACTCAGACTGGAACCCACAAAATGACCTGCAGGTAGGGGGGTGGGTGGGTCTCTCTCTCTCTCTCCACTTGTCTGTGTGGGAAACGCATTCATCCCACAAAAGGTCTTTTATCTGTTCTGCACTTCCAGCTGAGTGAATGTGGGGAATGTGACTGCTGTTGTCCAGCTCTGAAACACATACACAGCGTGCAGGGAAGTGTGTGCTCAAAAATAAACATACAGGGTCTGGCTTTCTCCCTTTTATTTTTTATTTTTATTTGTTGGTGTTTTAGACTCTGAGCTTTGGACGTTCTGTACTCCCCTTCACTAAACCAGCTTTTAGATCGGATTGAATAGATCAGATTTTCCCCTGTTAAAATAAACATGCTTGAATGTTTTCACCTGGAATTCTAGGTGATGTTTTGACTGCTTCAGTTTTGTCACTTTTATTTTCTTATTGTTAGGTGTAGGAACAGTGGGTGGAGCTTTTTGAACAAATGTTCAAGCTGATTGGTTTGAGTTTTGGGTACTGACTGGATCAGTAGTCTGGAGTGGTTTCGTCAGTCAGGCGTGTGTGTGTGTGTGTGTGTGTGTGTGTGTGTGTGTGTGTGTGTGTGTGTGTGTGTGTGTGTGTGAGAGAGAGAGAGAGAGAGAGACTGGATTTATTATTATTAATTTTGTTTTATTTTTTTTTGTTCTCTTTTCAGGCCCAGGCTCGATGCCACCGGATCGGTCAGAGTAAAGCGGTGAAGATTTACCGCCTGATCACCAGGAACTCGTATGAGAGAGAGATGTTTGACAAGGCCAGTCTGAAACTGGGTCTGGATAAAGCTGTGCTGCAGTCTATGAGTGGAAGAGAGAACACTGCTAACGGGGTACACGCCGCTTATACACACACTGCTGTTGGACCTGCAGATCTGTACTTCCGGATTTCTCTCATTAAACTCAGATTAAATAAATAATGTGACGTGTTTTTGTCTCAGGTCCAGCAGCTGTCCAAGAAGGAGATTGAGGATCTGCTGCGTAAGGGAGCATACGGCGCTCTGATGGACGAGGAGGACGAGGGCTCCAAATTCTGTGAAGAGGACATCGATCAGATCTTACAGAGACGCACTCAGACCATCACCATCGAGTCTGAGGGCAAGGGCTCCACCTTCGCCAAGGTAACGTCACTCACACCTTGCATACACACGCATCTGACTCTCTACCTTCACCAAGGTAACATCACACACCTCTACTACACACACACGCTTTACTGTCCACCTTCACCAAGGTAATCACACTGGAATTTTCACCTGCACTGTTTTATCTTCATTAAACTCAAAGGCAGTAATTAAAGAGAAATATAAACAACACACCACAGAAGTGGTTCTCTTTCTGATTCTCCTTTTTAGTGCTTGTTTTCTCCTGTGTATTGTGGTCAGTGGGTGGGGTCAGGATCTGAGCAGCGTGATTGGATAAACAGTGTATGAATGGGGAGCTCCGTAAACACTGATCTGTAATAGAAGCCATTTTAGATTAATTCACTTCACCACCACTGTATTTAAAGAATCAAAAGAGGGCAATAATTTTAATGAGTGTACAGTGTATAGTGAACACAGTGTATCGTGAACTCTGAATTCAATCATGAAAATAAAACATGATCTTAAAAGTTAAAGTATTCTATGAAATGTGTTTCTTGTCTGTTCTGCAGGCGAGTTTCGTGTCGTCGGGGAACAGAACTGATATTTCACTGGAGGATCCGGATTTCTGGCAGAAGTGGGCCAAGAAAGCCGAGCTGGACTTGGATGTCCTTAATGGCAGGGTGAGTGCTGAAACGCACGCGCACACCCCTTTAATCAAGAAAAGCACAATCCACCTGCTGAGGTCTTGGTTTTATTTCTGTGTGTGGTTTATAAGGGAAAATGTTCTGAAATAATTTTTTAAATTAAAAAGTAGTATAATTATTTAACGTTAAATGGTTGATGCTTAAATGTGCTGAATGTTCAGAAACTAAACTGTAGAACAGCAGGGTGTGTTTCCTCCAGTGACTCCAGCCTGTGTGTCAAAGCTGTGTGATGGTTAAATATTGCAGTGTACAGTATAAATGGAGTGGTGAACTGAGCACTGCTAATCGGAGGCGATTCCCCAGCACTCGACTTGTCGTCTCCCCTTCACTGTGGGATGTGAGCATAATTAACGAGGCTCGTTTCCCCAGAGACCAACAGTGTGTGGAATGTAGCTGTAATTGGGCAAAGGTGAAATTACTCGAAACTCAGTCATGAGTATTCTCCCTGTAATTACCCCGTTCTCTGCCTCTCTGGAGAACTGCGGGCTCTAAAGGGAACCCTGAGTGAACCCGGATGTTTATTACACTGTGCTGTTTCTGCTGCTACTCTGAAGTGTTTAAAATGTGTGTGTAGGTGCTCCAACAGGAGCAAATGAACAAACTGATCAGTATTAGTCATGCGATACACACAGTACTTCCTGCTAAGTTTTAGTGTTCCTGTGACGCATGACAACTTGTTGGTGTTAGTGAAAGTACTCTGCAGCATCGGCACCGCAGGAGTTCTGCTGGAAGGAAGTTCCAGATGTGTGGGGCTTTTTGGGGGGGTTCCTCTGTGATGGTTCTAACTCCTGTCTGTGTGTGTTTTGTTAGAATACTCTGGTGATCGACACGCCACGGGTGAGGAAACAGACCCGGCACTACAGCTCCATAAAAGAAGATGAGATGATGGAGTACTCTGAGCTGGAGAGCGACTCTGAGGAGAAACCGGTTCAGAAAGCTCGCCGGCCGCAGGACCGGGCTCAGGGCTACCCCCGCAGCGAGTGTTTCAGGGTGGAGAAGAACCTCCTGGTTTATGGGTCGGTCTTGCACGCTCTTGGTCACATCTGTATGTGTTGACATTTATCAATTAATTAGTTGTAATGAGTTGATCAGTCTCTGGCTGCTTATTCAGGGTTTTTAGAAGATTATCTTGAATTTAGTTTTATTTAAAAGCATTTACAAATTGTATGAATAAAAATGTACCGCACGCACGCAGCCCACTCGTCTGTCTGAGAGTCCACTCTCGTGTTTCCGCTCCATGTCCTTCACGTCCCCATGCTGACGTGAGAGAGCAGCAGGAAGTCATGAGACATGATCAGTGTGTCTCATTTCCTCGGTCTCTGATGATGTGTCTCTGCTCTTCACAGTCGCCTGTCACACAGTTAATTACACACCAGCCCTTGGTGCTGAGCACTAATCGCGCAGTGTCTGACCATCACCATCATCGTTACTGGCGTTCCCCCTCCCCGTTTCATGTAGACGTGCCCACCTCCCACAGCTACGCTTCTAATTTCACTCTGAATACTGCGAACATTAGTCTGACTTGCTAACTAGTAAGAGAACGCTAAACTCTGTCATTAAACCTCACTAAATTTACTGTGTCAGCTCTCTTGCATCTGTACACTATAATTCTAATGTATGCGTTTTTTGTTTTTTCTCTCCCCTTTCTTCCTTCTCACAATCTCATCAGTGTCTGCATGCGCGCGCACACACACACACACACACACACACACACACACACACACACACACTGTTCTTTCAGTAAAAGTCATGATAGCTTCAGTGTCTCGAGTGTTCCAAGTACTGACTTTGCCTGTGCTCCTGAAGTAAATTTAAAGCTTCACATTTAAGGTGGACTTGTTCAGAGGAATGAGACCGAGGCTCCACCCGTGTGTGTGTTTATTTTTATATATATATATATATATATATGAAACACCCCCCCCCAAACAAAAAAGAGTGTTCCATATGAAAGTGTTTTCTCAAATGTCTCTCGGCACACGACAAAACTTCAAAAGCATGATTTTATTTTTTGTTTTCTTGTCCACATGAAAGCAGTGAAACTGTTTGGTTTTCAGTCACTGGAATGCCGCATTCGTGTGGACAGAAGAGAAAAGCAGAGAAACCGATTTTAAAAATATTGGTGTACATGTAGGTGGAGCCTCAGTCTGCAGCAGGAGAAACACTACTTTCTCTCATTTATACCCCTTTTATCTATACCACTGCTGTACAGGGCGATAATTATAACCTGCTTGTCCTGTGTTTAGCTGGGGGCGGTGGAAGGACATCCTTTCTCACGGGCGGTTTAAGCGTCCTCTACATGAGCGGGATGTGGAGATGATCTGCAGAGCGCTGCTGGCCTACTGCCTTCTTCACTACAGAGGAGACGAGAACATCAAGAGCTTCATCTGGGACCTGATCACTCCGACTGAGGACGGACAGAGCAAAACACTAACTAACCACTCAGGTACGCACACGGGGATGGTGCATCAGACACTGATGTGAATGAAGGTTTATTTTTGACTTCCCCCAAACACACACAGACAGGAACTGGAGTGTGTTTGAGTCTGCTTAGCTGTTTCACCAGAATAATGTGTGTGTAGGTCTGTCTGCTCCTGTACCACGAGGTCGTAAAGGGAAGAAGGGGAAGTTACCAGCGGCTCAGATGAACATGCCTCAGGCTGATTGGCTGGCTGAGTGTAATCCAGATGTGCTGCTGCAGGAGGACAGCTACAAACGCCACCTCAAACATCACTGCAACAAGTACACACTCTTGCACCGTGCATACGCTGTTATACACAAAATTGAGGAAATAATAGTGTAATATTTTGTGTGTCTAAGTAACCAAAGATCCATTTTCCATCAAAAAGTTACACCTGTGACTTCCCTTGTGCAGTACCAGTTTTTGTTTCCATGGTTACATTTAACCGGTAACGGGAGTCAGTTTGTACCAGATGTTCCAGGTAGATGGTGTTTTGGTTCTTGTGAAAGATGCAGCACCACCAGGAACTAATGGTACTGCCAGTGCTGTTGCTGATGGGTCACATGGTCTGAGGGTGGAGTTACTGTGCACTTCATATGTGACTTATTGTCATCATGTGGTGGTGATCAGTGAGGAATTCATGATACAGTTGTTAACCATGGGGGGGGGCACTCGTGCACACAATGTAGAAATGGTTTAAGGAGTTTAAAGCAGTCACTATCCCAATCACTACACACTCTTAGCTGTACGTTAGTCGATGTGGTGCTGAAGTGCAGGAGTTCAGCAGAAAGCAACTCCCTCAGTACGGTTCCGTATGGTTCTGTTCAGTTTAGCTCGGCTCTGGGTCTCATTGTGCCAGAGTGTGAGGAAGAATAATGAGCAGCAGTGAACTGAGTTTTATTTCTGAAATGAAACACTTAGAGATCTTAGTAAGGTCAATAATTCATCCCTCTATTCATCCATCGTTCCACACTCTGTTCATTATTCTCTCTCTCTCTCTCTCTCTCTCTCTCTCTCTCTCTCTCTCTCTCTCTGTGTGTTCATCACCTGCTGCCTGCTTTTGTTTTTCTTAAAGCCTCTGGTTTCATTTGATAAATAATTTCTGTGGTGAAGCTGCTATTGTTGGGGCTCACCATGGGGGGGCTGTGTCTCTCTCTCTCTCTCTCTCTCTCTCTCTCTCTCTCTCTCTCTCTCCTGCTTCTTCTCTTGTTGTCTCACTCTGGTGTGCAGTAGTTCAGGAAATGTTCCAAATCGATAAGTCTGAAGTGCACAGAGCTCTAGCCATCTGCTCACTGCTCCACTCAGACTTCCCTCTGTCCTTTAGAGACGTCCTGTTCACACCTCACTACTTCCCTAAAAACGGTGTGTGTGTGTGGGGGGGGGGGGGGTAATTGAGGATTGGCCTGAGTTAATGTGAGTAATGGAGAAAGACAAACAGGCAGGTGATGTGTGTTGGGGGTTGGAGGATAACACAAGGTTGAGGTGTCCAGAAAGGAAGAAGTTTATAAGGGTGAGGGCTGAGAAGCAGTGAGACAGGTGCATGTGATGGAGTGGGGGGGGAGGGAGAGAGAGAGACGGACACATGGCAGGTGGAGGATGGGCACGAAAGGGCAAACGAGTGTGGGATTGAGGAAGGAAAGATGGAGGGATGGCAGACGGTGCAGTGGTGTGGTGCAGGCCAGGTGCCAGGCAGGCAGACCTGTTGGGGGGGAGAGAGACACTCTCTCTCTCTCTCTCTCTCACTCACTCACACACAGAGGTGATTATGGTGTGCCATCTGTCAGACTGTGGCTCGGCTAATCAGGCCTGGCAGGATGATGGATGAGCTCTGGCACATTCACCCAAACTCACTCACTCTTTCATCTCTCCCTTCTGCTCTTTTGCTCAACAGATCTCTCTCTCTCTCTCTCTCTCTCTCTCACTCACTCACTCACTCAAATTTCTTCTTCTTTTTCTCCAGCTGTCTTTCCTTATACCCTTTTTTCCTTTGTGTTGAATTGTCTTTAACCTTTAAATCCTTTTATTCATCATTCGATCACTTTATCCTTTGTCCTGTCTTTGAATAATCTTTAAAAAAAAATTCAATAGTTATGATGAATCATCTCTTTTGCTGTTTCTTCTCTCCACTCACTTGTCGGTTTTCTCCCTCTTTTCTGTGACAGAGTGTTGCTACGGGTGCGAATGCTCTACTATCTGAGACAGGAAGTGATCGGGGGCCTGGCAGACCGGATCCTGGATGGCGCTGATTCCAGGTTGGTCTCGCTCTCCCTCCCTCCTCTCGCTCGCTCTCCCCCTGTCTCAGCCAGATGTGCATGCATGGATAATGTGTGGACGTGTCTGTCATCCTGATGATCTCCACAACCCCTCTGTGCTTCCAGTTGTGTGTGTGTGTGTGTGTGTGTGTGTGTGTGTGTGTGTGTGTGTGTGTGTGAGAGAGAGAGATGAAGGTGGAGTTAAAATAAAAGGTGTAGAATAAATGAAATGGTTTGTGTTCAGGGCTTTATGGCTGTATGTGATTGGTTGGCACTCTTGATGTCATCTCAGTAATAATCTAAGCTCTGTGTTTGTATCGCTGACCAGTAACATGCCTCTGAAGCAGTGGGGCTTTGGCAGTGAAAAATGGAAGGATTAGATTTATTATTGTGCAGGCCTGAGATTTAAAATACAGTGTCCTGTAAAAGTATTCATCCCCCTTGGTGTTTGTCCTGTTTTGTTGCATTACAAGCTGGAATTAAAATGGATTTTGGGGGGGT
>JANZLB010000010.1:726458-736942 GCA_026167865.1 Notarius quadriscutis
GGTTTCCTCTGGGTGCTCCGGTTTCCCCCACAGTCCAAAGACATGCAGATTAGGTTAACTGGTGACTCTAAATTGACTGAGAATGTGAATGGTTGTCTGTGTCTCTGTGTCAGTCCTGTGATGACCTGGCGACTTGTCCAGGGCATACCCCGCCTTTCACCCGTAGTCAGCTGGGATAGGCACCAGCTTGCCTGTGACCCTGTAACAGGATAAAGCAGCTAGAGACAATGAGATGTTATGGTCCAACATTTCATGTGTTAAATCATCATCCAATCACATTGCAGATGGCCAAGTGATGTCACTGAAGAGCTGCTGGGTATAATCCATTACACACTGAGATTTCTCTGAAATTCTGAAACTGTTTTTTTTTTTTTTCCCTTTAGGACAACATCTTATTTTTGTTAATAACATTAATGTAACGTGACAACAAATCCTTCAAATTGAAGTTTTAAGTAAAATCCATCTGAAGATTCCAAGGAGACCCAATTTTGCTCAGAGTGTCACACTGAATAGAACAAGTTATTTTCCAAATAAGTGGATCAGTGATCTCAATTCTGAAGAAATGGAGCTAAAAGTCAGTGGATCTCAGACCAAGTTTTCCAAATAGAGTCAAGTGAGTTTTCTTAACAGAGCTTATTCATGTTTTTCAAAGGAATCAAACATCACTGGATCACTAAACAGGTTTTCCCAAACAAATGAAAATCACTGAGTTTTGCACGAACTAACTAACAACTTTAGTAGAGTGTGCAATGAGAACCTGGAGACAGGCACTGCAATTCAAGGTTTGCTTTTCATTTTTAACTACACTTTTCAGTGATTTAGATGCTCACGCACAGATACACACATGGGGAGATACAGATTGTGCTTTCAGTACTGACAATCTGAAAGACACACATTAATAGACAGTCAGTAATTAGACACAGATGTATCTCATCACATGTTACCTCATCGCTGGTTCAACCTGACTTCTTGCCATTCACAGCCAACGCTCGACCACACCCTCACTGCCACATACCCTCCCCAGCCACCACGATCTGTGCCCCCAGCCTGTGGACCACCTTGAATTTAAAGGGTTGAAGGGCCAGATACCAGTGAGCGATCCATGCATTGGCATCCTTCATGTGGTGGAGACGCTAGAGCAGGGAGTGATTGGAAGAGAGGGAAAAAGGGTATCCAAGCAGGTAGTACCAGAGAGTGAGAACCACCCACTTGATTGCCAGACACTCCTTTTCCACGGTGCTGTACTTTGACTCTCACATGGAGAGCTTGTGGCTGATGTACAGCACCGGGTGTACTCCCCCTCCACCACCTGGGACAAAATGGCTCCCAGCCCTTTGTCTGAAGCATCAATCTGTAAGACAAAAGTGAGAGAGAAGTCAGAAGAATGCAACAGTGGGCCCCCACACAAAACTGCTTTTACCTGAGCAAAAGCCCGTTCACATGGCTCCATCCACTGAACTGGATCTGGTGCTCCCATTTTAGTGAGGTTAGTCAGCAGGCTGATGACATCTGAAAAATTAGGCATGAAGCACCTATAATAGCCAGCCAGCCCCAGGAACTGCCTCACCCCCTTTTTGGTCTAAGGTCTTGGGCAGGTCACAATTGCTGTACTCTTATCAATTTGGGGATGCACCTGCACATTACCCAAGTGTAAGCCCAGATAATGTACCTCAAAGCATCCAATTGCACACTTTTTCAGGTTTGCTGTGAGCCCACCATACCTCAGTGACCTCAGGACTACCCTGAGACATTGTAAATGCCACTACCAATCATTACTATAAATGATTATGTCATCTCAGTCAGCTGCAGCATACACATTGTGGGGATGGAGAATCCAGTCCAAGAGATGCTGAAACATCGCTGGGACCCCAAACAACCCAAAAGGAAGCATGACAAATTGGTGTAAACCAAACAGAATGGAAAAGGCCATTTTTTTCAAAGGACAATGGAGTCATGGGGATCTGCAATATCCCTTTGTCAAATCCAGTGTCGAATAAAAGTGAGTTGCACCTAACCAATCAAGCAGTTCATCAATGTGAGGCATCAGATAGTCCACATCAGAAAGTCCTTTCCTATAGTTCACACAGTACCAGACCAACCTGTCAGTCTTGGGCTGCTCCAGTCACTGTGTGACTCTGCAATTACACCCATTTCAAGCATGGCCTGGAGTTCATCCCAAACCACATTTTTCTTGTGCTCAGTGAGCTGATTTGGGTGGCTACACACCACCACCCCTGGGGGGAGTCTCGATGTGGTGTTCTATGAGGTCACTGTGACCAGAGAGGGGCAAGAGCACATTGCAGAACTCCTCCTGCAATCTGATAACCTGTACTCTCTGGAACGGTGAGAGGGGACCACACATTTTGGACTTACCTCAGGTCCCAGATCCATCCTCTCTGGAACTACTGTCACCAGAACCATAGGAACTTCCTCTCTCCATGGTTTTAGAAGATTTAGGTGGGAAATTTGATGTGTTGCCTCTATTTGGACGTTTGACCTCATAGTCAACTTCCCCAATTCGGCATGTGACCTCAAAGGGCCCTTGCCACTTGGTGAGTAATTTTGAGCTTGAGGTGGGCAGTGAAACTAGCACTTTATCTCCTGGTGCAATTTCCCTTAGCTGTGTCCCTCTGTTGGACAGGTAGGACTGACATTATTGCACCTGTAGCAAATTCTCCTGGGTTATTTAACTCAGTGTGTGGAGTTTTTCTCTCAGGTTAAGAATGTACTGAATTTCATTTTTGCTTTGAGAAGGTCCATCCTCCCAATTTTCTCTAATGATGTCTAAGATGCCATAGAGCTTGCGCCCATATGGTAATTCAAATGGGGAAAACCTTGTAGAGGCTTGCAGGACCTTGCACACTAGGTCTAGCCACCTATCCTAGGTTTTAGAGTCCCCATTAATGAGCTTACAAAGCATGCTTTTAAGTGTGTGATTAAATCATTTTACCAGCTCATCTGTTTGCAGATGATAAACACTAGTAGGAACTGATTTAATACTCAATAATTTGTACAATTCATGTAAACTGCATGACATAAATGTAGTGCCTTGACCAATAAGGATTTCTTTCAGAACCCCAACTCAGGAGATAACATGGAAGAGTGCCTCCACAACACTGCGAGCTGAGATACTATAAAGAGGCATTGCTTCCAGGTATCATGTTGCATAATCCACTATGACTAACACAAAATGATACCCATGTGCAGATCAGTCTAATGGCCTGACAAGATCCATGCCAATTCTTTTGAAGGGGACCTCAATGAATGGTAATGGGTGCAATGGTGCTTTTGGTGCGGCCGCTGGATCCACCAGCTGGCATTCGCAACATGCTGCATACGGACATTGGTGTGAATCCCTGGCCAATAGAAATGAGCCAGGAGATGATTTATTGTTTTATCCTGATTTAAGTAATTAGCCATAGGATTATGATGAGCTGCATGGAATAAAAGTTCCCTATGGCTCTTTGGACACAACAACTGTGTTGTTTCTTCCTTACTTTGAGTGTCCTGCATCACTCAATATAGCCTATCCTGAAAAAAATATGGAAAGGAAAGCACAACATTAGGTTGTAGAGTTTGGCTATCAATTACTTTCACTTGGTTTTCACTTTCTGAGAGACTCATCACGTCTTTTACAATGGGAAATCTCCTAAGGGATTCCTTGGAGAGAGAAAGGTGATGTAGAGCTGATGTGGGCAGCCCTGGGACTGCCTCCCCAGCTAAAGTTGCGGTGGGATTCCCCCATAACATATTCCTGCAGGATCCACCCACCACTAACTGTTTTATTAATGGTTTAAACCCTGGCCAATCTGTTCCCAGGCTAAGTGGATGGGTGAGGCTTGGACTAACCACCACCTCCACACTATGCTTTTCTCCCCAGAATTGAATTGTGAAGTTGATACAGTATCTGTGAATGTCACTGTGCACATACCTGACCTTCACCAATCATGTATTTCCCAGTGCCCTGCATTGAATCAGGCTTTGATGCATGGAGGACTGATTACAATCAGAATCCACCCAAGCCTGATGTGTGACCCCTTGAATACTCACAGAGACTCGGTATGTTCCCGCTCAATCAGGGGAAGCCT
Organism: Notarius quadriscutis; assembly: GCA_026167865.1. Taxonomy (NCBI): domain Eukaryota; kingdom Metazoa; phylum Chordata; class Actinopteri; order Siluriformes; family Ariidae; genus Notarius; species Notarius quadriscutis. Next base: position 730,547 of record JANZLB010000010.1, read on the forward strand.
GTGTGCATCAAGAATTTAAATCAGTCGCCCCACCTCCTTGCAGAAGTAATGACTCCAGGAAGTCTCAGCTTTCCCTCCATACTAACAGACCTGCCTGAGCTCACTCCCTGTTCTGGTGGTCATGGATGAGTCCACCTGTGGAGAAAGGGGGGGGGGGGGGTTAATGGGAGCCCAGACATCAAAGGAGAAGGGAGTGGAGAAACAAAAGGACAGATTCGAATGTGGGGAGCGAGTTTCAGGGAAATTTGCCCCATTTCTGCAGAGCTGAGGTTGGGGAGGGGTGAGGAGAGAGAGGGAAAGAGGGAAAGTGAGGGGGGAAATGAAAGTGAGTGAGGGAGAGGAAGAGAAGTTACAGAAGTGCTTGCTCCCCAAAATACCATCAGGTGATCTTCTGCCAACTTGACCGCCTCCTCCAGTGACTGTCATAACACTGGAACTACGTATGTCTAGGTCTCAGTCGGCAGTTGGGCAATGAACTGCTCCAGCATAATGCGGTGGATGACGTCCTCCATGTCACACTCGCCTGCCTGTAACCACTGTCAGCAGGCTTCTCAGAGCTGCTGTGTGGATGCAAACAGGTGGCCAACTTCATTGTAGGCCAGCGTACGGAACCACTGGTGATGCTCCTCCAGGCCATGGCGGACTCATTGCAGTATAGCCCACTTCAGGTCTGGGTACTCCAGCATACTGGTGGCTAGGAGCTACTGAGCCATGACTTCCTGTTGAGTATGACTTCTATATCTGTTGAGTATGACTTCCTGTTGAGTATGGCTGATGTATCAGCAATTTTGTTCACCTCAGGGTACTCCACACAGCTACCAAATTTGACATGGATAGGTGAAACTATATACTGGGCAGGAGTCTCCATGACATATGGGGGTGCTATGGAGTCCCCCGGACACATCTGGGGTCAAGCCCCTATGGCTGAGTTTTGGCGCACATCACTGATGTGTGTACCAAATTTCATGAGTTTTCGAATATGTCCAAGGTGTCAAATCTGTATTTTTGTACTAGGTAGCACTATGGAATTAATGAAGCCCACCTAGTCTAATTTACCATATCACCTGAAATTGTATCATAGTACAAATGTATGTGCAAAGTTTTATGAGTTTTTAGCCATGGTAAGCCCCTCAAAATAGTGCAGGAAAATTTCAAAATCCCACATTCCATCCAGTATGGCTGACTTCCTGTTGGGCGGAGTCAAATAGCACTGAGTGAAAATTGTCCTCCATCACAAGATTATTGAGCCCACTAAATTGCATGCTGATCTGAGCAACTTCATCTCAACCGTAGCTTGTTCTTGGGGGCGCTATAGAACTGTGGGACCACACCCAGTCCCTTGCTCAATGTAACGTTGTGATTTTATGCACATTTGATCAGTGTGTCAAAATGTATGAGTTGTCAAGCATCACAAGTACCTCAAAAATGAGTTTTTGCAAGGGGGAAAATAATGAGAAAAATAATAAGAAGAGGAAGTAGAAGAAGACAAAAAAACAGGATGAAAACAATAGGGCTTTGCACCTACAGTGCAGGCCATAGGCAGCTCAGTGCTCGGGCCCTAATAAATAATTTCATCTCATTATCTGTAGCCGCTTTATCCTGTTCTACAGGGTCACGGTCGAGCTGGAGCCTATCCCAGCTGACTACGGGCGAAAGGCGGGGTACACCCTGGACAAGTCGCCAGGTCATCACAGGGCTGACACATAGACAAAGACAACCATTCACACTTACATTCACACCTACAGTCAATTTAGAGTCACCAGTTAACCTAATCTGCAGGTCTTTGGACTGTGGGGAAAACCCAGAGGAAACCCGAAGGAAACCCACGTGGACATGGGGAGAACATGCAAACTCCACACAGAAAGGCCACGGGGCTCAAACCTGGACCTTCTTACTGTGAGGTAATAGTGCTAACCACTACACCACCGTGCCGCCCCCTAATAAATAATAATAATAATAATAATAATAATAATAATAAGAAGAAGAAGAAGAAGAAGAAGAAGAAGAAATAAAACATGCCAAAAACAATATCATAGGACATATGTATTTGCAAATATTCACGAGTTTTTAGCCATCGTAAGCCCCTCAAAACAGCACGGGAAAATTTCAAAATCCCACATTCCATCCAACATGGATAACTTCCTGTTAGGCAGAGTCAAATTACAACTCAGTCAACTTTATCCTGTATCAATCACACCAAATCTTGTGCCAATACAAGCAACTTCATCTCAACCATAGCTTGTTTGTGGGGACACTATAGAGCTGCGGGACCATGCCCAGTACCTTGCTCAATGTAACTTAGTGATTTTATGCACATTTAATCAGTGTGTCAAAATTTTTGAGTTGTCGAGCATCGTAAGTGCCTCAAAAATGAGTTTTTGTGCAAGGGAAAAAATAATAATGAAGAACAAGAAGAGGAGAAGAGGAGAAAGAAACAGGATGAAAACAATACAGCTTTACACCTCTGGTGCAGGCCATAGGCACCTCAGTGCTTGGGCCCTAATAAATAATAATAAGAAGAAAAAACATGCCAGAAACAATATCATAGGACATATGTATGTGCAAAATTTCATGAGTTTTTAGCCATCGTAAGCCCCTCAAAACAGCATGGGAAAATTTCAAAATCCCACATTCCATCCAGCATGGCTGACTTCCTGTTGGGCAGAGTCAAATTACAACTCAGACAACTTTGTCCTGTAACACAAGAGTATCGATCACACCAAATCTCCTGCCAATCCAAGCAACTTCATCTCAACCATAGCTTGTTCTTGGAGCGCTATAGAACTCTGGCATCACGCCCAGTCCCTTGCTCAGTGTACCTTTGTGATTTTACACACATTTGATCAGTGCTCCAACTTAACACTGCTTGGAATCAGCAAAACATGATGGACACAATCTGGACAGAAAATACTAACATCAGGGGACATGCTGCTGTATTCAGGACATGAGGAGGACAATGCCCCACACACCCAAGCAGTAGCTCTGATGTTGTCCAAAGCAGCACAGAAAGCACTCATCAGATGGGAAGCCCATGGTCCAAGGATCATTACAGCATTTTTCCAGAAGAAAAGAAGAGGAAAATCACCATGAATGTCATGCAGTGCTATGCCCCTACGAACAATGGCATAGAAGAAGAAATATATCAGTTCTACAATAGGCTACAGACCATACTAGAAAACCTCAGCGAGAGACATGTCAATAATCTCATGGGAGACTTCAACGCTAAAGTGGGAAGTAACAATACTGGGTACAAAGAGGTTATGGGGAGACATGGCCTGGGTAATATGAATGAGAATGGGGAGAGGTTTGCAGACCTGTGCACTCTCAACAATCTGGTAATCGGGAGCAGCATCTTCGTGCACAAGAGGATACACAAGGCAACTTGGGTGTCACCAGACAGTACCACTGAGAACCAGATCAATCATATCTGCATCGGCAAGAAGTTCAGGAGATCCCTGCAGGATGTGAAGGTGAAGAGAGGAGCTGACACTGCATCAGATCATTATCTGGTAGTGGTATGACTGAAGCTGAAACTGAAGAAGGAATGGATGGCATAAGCAGCACAGCACCGCAAGTACAACATATTCTCTCTGTGAGACACACACAAGAGAGAAGAATTCAGAGTGGCCCTGAACAACAGGTTTCAAGTACTGAGAGAACTGATGGAAGAGGAGACAGTAGACAGTAGATGGAAGAATGTCAAAGAAGCTGTGATAACATGCAGCGACATTCTCAGGTTCATGAAATACCAACATAAAGAGTGGCTGACAACAGAGACAATGAATATGGTTCAAGAAAGGAAGGAGAAAAAAGCAAAAGTCAACAATGCCAGAACAAGAGCTGAGAAGACAAAGGCACAAGAGGAATACACTACAGCCAACAAGACTGTGAAAAAAGCATCAGAGCCAACAAGAGAAGGTTCATCGACAGCCTGGCTGCTAAAGCAGAAGAAGCAGCGAGAAAGGGTAATGTGAGTGAAGTGTACTCCATCACGAAGAAGCTGTCAGGAAAGTTTAGCAAGCCAAACAGACCAGTCAAAGACAAGGAGGGAAAGACCTTGATGGGAGAGGAACAACAGCAAGGCAGATGGAAGGAGCATTTTGAAGAGCTGCTAAACAGGCCAGCACCCCCAAACCCGCCAGACATAGCACCAGCAACTAAGGATCTCCAAATCAACTGTAACATGCCAAGCAGGGAGGAAATCCAGAAAGCTATTGGACAGCTGAAGAATAACAAGACAGTGGGCCCAGACAACATACCAGCAGAGGCATTAAAGGCAGATGTAAACACCACAGTAGAGATGATGTTCCCACTGTTTGAGAAGATCTGGAAGGAGGAGCAAATAACATCAGAATGGAAGGAAGGTTACCTGATCAAGCTACCAAAGAAGGGTGACCTCAGCAATTGTGACACTTACTGAGGGATTATGCTCCTGTCCATACCAGGCAAGGTGTTCAACAGAATCATCCTGAATCGAATGAAAGACCAAGTAGATGCTCAACTCAGGGACCAGCAAGCAGGCTTCCAGAAAGACAGATCCTGCACAGATCAGATCACTACCCTGCACATCATCGTCAAACAGTCCTTGGACAGGAATTCTCCTCTATATGTCAACTTTGTGGACTATGAGAAGGCGTTCGACAGTTTGGACAGGAACACCCTCTGGAAGCTTCTCCGTCACTATGGTGTGCCAGCCAAGATGGTCACCATCATCAAGAACTCGTATGATGGGATGTCCTGCAGAGTAGTCCATGGAGGGCAGCCCACTGATGCCTTCAAAGTGAGGCCATGGAGTTCGTCAGGGGTGCTTACTCTCACTTTTCCTCTTCTTGCTAGCAATTGACTGGATAATGATGTTGACAACCTGCACAAGAACAGGAATCTGGTGGACACTCTTCACACAACTTGATGATCTCGACTTTGCAGATGACCTGGCACTAATGACCCATACCCATCAACAGGTTCAGGAAAAGACCAACAGAGTGGCAGCCATCTCAGTACAAGTAGGCCTGAATATCAACAAGAGGAAGACAAAGATCCTGAGGATCAACACCATGAGCAAAGATCCCATTGAGCTGGAAGGAGAGGCCTTAGAAGAGGTAAAAGCCTACCTGGGGAGGGTCATGGATAAGCTGGGTGGTACAGATGCTGACATCAAGGCCAGAATAGGCAAAGCAAGAGCAGCCTTCCTACAGCTAAAGAACATATGGAAACCTAAGGAGCTGACTATACAAATGAAGATCAGGATCTTCAACTCCAACATCAAGTCAGTACTGTTATATGGAGCAGAAACCTGGAGGACAACAGTGGCTGTGATGAAGAAAGTGCAGACTTTTATCAACTCGTGTCTACAGAGGATCTTATGGATCCACTGGCCGAACACCATCAGGACCTATGGCATAGAACCAACCAGCTCCCTGTAGAAGAGGAGATCCTAAGAAGATGCTGCAGATGGATCGGTCACACACTCTGCAAGCCAGCCTCCAACATAACCAAGCAAGCAGTGACCTGGAACCCCCAAGGCAAGAAAAACAGTGGATGGCCCAGAAACATGTGGCATCGAGCCCTCAATGTTGACACCAAAACTACACGAACTATGTTCAGAACACTTGTGTTTTTTCTGCTTGTTTGTGGACTTCTGTTCGCGCTCATGTCGGGGGAGCCAGCGTATAGCCATGAGGCTATTGTTTACACCAGGGAACAGCTGCTATCACTCAGTAACACTGCTGTGATCCGTGAGGAGATTCCAGATTTACCATGGGAATTAAGGAGGTGGAGAAGGGGAAAACGTGCCGGTGCTGAGCATCGTGCCAGGAAGAGATGATACAAACCCATCCTTCCATCTGTTATCATGGGGAATGTAAGATCTCTTCCTAATAAAATGGATGAGTTAGTGGCGCTGACTCGGCACCAGCAGGAATATCGGCAGTGTAGTCTGATGCTGTTTACAGAGACATGGCTAACCGAGCTAACTTCGGATGCTAACATTGCACTTGATGGCTTCCAAACTCAGCCTGCAGACAGGACAAAGGAGAGCAGCAAGAAGAAAGGAGGGGGACCAGCTGTGTTTATCAACGATAGATGGTGTAACCCAGGACACATCACTACTAAAGAGAAAATCTGCAGGAAGGATATTGAACTGTTAGCTGTTAGCATGAGGCTGTATTATTTACCGAGGGAATTCTTGCGTGTTATTGCAATAACTGCTTACATTCCCCCCACTGCTCATGTGAACGTGGCATGTGATGTCATCCACTCAGTCACAAGCAGACTGCAGACACAGCATCCACATGAGTTAAATGGATATAGACCAGTGGCACTGACCTCTCACCTGATGAAGGCTCTGGAAAGACTTGTTCTGGCACATCTCCGCACACTGGTGGGGCCAGCTATGGA
>JANZLB010000010.1:816580-828258 GCA_026167865.1 Notarius quadriscutis
ATAAAAACCAAAATATTTTTGTTGGTGATAGTTATAGGTCTAATATTATGGACTCTGTACATACCTCATTACATGAACCCTAATTATGATTTTTAATGGCTTAGCTGTTATTTTTAATTTTTATTTTATATTTTGAATGTTTACATGTTATATTTGGAATATTTCTGCACCAGCCCCCAACTTTAACTGTGCTCAATAAAACTTAAATAAAATAAATATGTAAATAAATAAATAAATAAATAAATTTCACATACAGATAGGCCTACAAACAGCTGACAAAATGTTGCAATTGTACTTTAACAGGCATGTAGGTCTATAATAGGTCACGTGCATAGGCCCTAAGTGAAACTGCAATTAGGCCTATAGTATAGAATTTACATGTTTACAATCATATCATACATTCAATACCCCCATAAAAGTGTCCGGACGATACCCGGACGGTTCCGGACTGCCCCGGACGGTATGCACCTGCGCACAGCCTTGTAGTTGACTTCCCATTGCCATTTTGTTGATCGAGACCAACTTGAAATTGAGCCAATTTGTGGATTAAAATCTAGTGCCATCAGGTAAGAAATATCTATTAGTACACTTTAAAACACACTAGAAACATTATCTGCACATCATGGTTTTACACAGGTCTACATATTATAATTATTGTCTTTGTTATTACGTTATTACGGAAGAGTATTGCTGCCACACTCAAAAAAAATTGGCTTTGTATCAAGTAATTACATGAAAACTTTATTGTTATAACAATATCTTATCACGTTTTTACAATATATTTCTCATGTAATAACATATCACGTAATTTCATGATACGAAATTATCACATTATTTCATGATATGAAATTATCACGTTATAGCACTTTCTGTTGATTCCTGGTTCTACCTTCATGATCTATCAGGTTCACTCTTTGATTACAGCACACCTTCAATGAATCTGAGATCATTTTGGATGCAAATAATGAGGGTTTTTAAAATTTTATTTTTACATTTTTCAAATAAATGAATTAAAAAAATGAATTATTCATGAATCCTGTTCAATATGTTATAAAGGGACTTTAAATTTATTCATTTATTTTAACAATATATGCCAATGACAACTCTGATAGTTAATTGTTCTTGAAGAGGGTTTCCCATCTCTTCAAAACATGGTTCCTCGATGGCTTGTTGTTTAGTTAAGGGCTTTTAGCTTAAGAGATTCTACACATTCCCAAAAAGACATTACCCAAACTCTCATTGAATGGTTAATTGTTCTAACTTTCTAAAGAGGTTCTCTACTCTTCATTCTATAGTTAGTTAATTGTTTTGAAGAATTTCTGCCCTCTTAGGAAAATTGTGTTTTTGTTCTGAATATTTAACAGTTTTAACTTTTTTAAAGAGGCTCTTAGAACATTCTCTGAATAGGTTCTACATGAGTAAGTCTCTGAATGGAAAATGCCTCTCGCAAGAGGGCAGAGTTCCTTCCTTCCTTCCTTGGTCATTGCTTCTTTTAACCACCATAAAGCCTTGTGATTAATTTTGAGCAAAGCAAAGTTTTGAAATGGTGCTTCAGGGGAAAAAAAAAAAAAAAGAGTCAAATGCATGCTTTGGATGTGACATCACCAATTACATTATTTCTGATGTCATCAGTTCTAACATATAATCAAGCTTCAACAATTATGTACATGTTAATACACCTCTAAATGGTTTGCATATTTAAAAATAAATAAATCTAAGTTAGTGAGACTTCATTCATCAGTAAAGACACATTATTTGTTCAGTAAAGAAGCAATTCTAATCTCCTCTGATTTGGGTGACTGCTTTGTGCTCATACTATTTGACCTCAGTTCCACATTTGACACAGTAGATCATCATATCCTGATAAAGAGACTACATGACTGGGTGGGCATATCAGGCACAGCATTAGACTGGTTTACATCTTTCCTCACTTACTGAAGTTTCACTGTCTCTATTGGTGATTTGGTGTCTGACTCCTCTCCACTACCTTGTGGTGTCCCCCATGGCTGAGTCCTGGGACCTTTCCATTTTCTGATTTATATGCTGCCACAGGGATGGATTATTAACAGCTTCAACATTTCATATCAGTCCTTTGTTGATGACATCCAACTCCACTTTACATTTAAGCCCTGTGAAACTGAAATTATCTATACTTCTTGATTGTCTTAGTACCAAGGATTGGGCAGAATGAAACTTTTTACAGCTAAATGCAGGTAAGACAGAGGCTTTGATTGTAGCTCCTGAAAGTCATATCCCCATTATCTGTCAAAAATAGGACTTTTCTTTTGCTGCCCACACAAGCCTGTGAAACCTAGGGGTTATATTCAAGCAGTCATTATCATTTGATAGTAATTTCAAGCAGCTGACTAGGTCATGCTTTTTATATCTAAGGAACATCAGTAAATTGATAGGAATAATTTCATATACTGAGCTCGAGATGCTTATATATGTTTTCATTTCCTCCCATCTAGACTACTGTAATTCATTGTTTTCATCTAGATTGTCTACAGCCTGTTCAATACGCTGCTGCAAGACTGCTTACCAAGTCAAACTGATGGTCCCACATCACCCCTCTACTCTACTCTACTCTACTCTACTCTACTCTACTCTACTCTACTCTACTCTACTCATGTCTCTTCACTGGTTCCCAGTTACTTTCAGGATCCAATTTAAAATTCTCTCTCTCACATACAGAGCACTCCATAGTCAGATCCTTGCCTATCTGACCAATGTTGTCCACCCCTACTCAGCAGCTTGCTCCCTAAAGTCAAACAACCTAAACCCATTTCTTGTCCCCTGTACCCATTTAAACACGCATGGTAATCGGGCATTTGAGTCCATTACACCGAGATTGTGGAATGCCCTACCTCTGTCCATCAGGCTTGCCAACACCATTGTGAAAAAAATCTGAAAAGCAAGCTGAAAAGCTAAATAAAGTGTTTGAGTAAACATCAACTCTCGCCTGCCGTGCTTCTGTGCTCCATCCACATCAGGAACTGTTACAGTGGTGCTGAAACCCGGGAGCACAGAAGGGAACCACCCCATGGAGTCCTCCCCATTCGAAGAACTCATCCTTCCCCTTGCTACTGCCCAGCAGAACCAGCATCAAGCGCAGATCACCCTCCGAAAGGAACAGGAGCAACGCTTCGAAGCCTTGATGCTGGCCCAGCAGGAAGATCGCCAGGCATTCCGGCACCTGCTCACGTCAGCAGGGGTGTCAACCACCGCTGCCGGCACCCTCATGAAGACGGGACCGCAGGACAATCCAGAAGCATTCCTCACCCTCTTCAAGCAAGCAGCCGAGGCGGGGGGGTGGCCACTGGAGCAGCGCGTGGCGCGCCTCCTCCCGCTCCTGACTGGCGAAGCGCAGCTCACAGCGCAGCAGCTCCCTGCTGACAGCTGACTGGTGTATGCTGACCTGAGGAAAGCCATCCTGCAGTGGCTCGGCCGCTCCCCGGAGCAACATCGCCAGCGCTTCTGGACGCTGGCACTGGAGGAGGTCGGCTGGCCGTTTGCATTCAGCCAGCAACTCCGGGATGCCTGCTGGCGGTGGCTGAGGGCAGAAGACTGCGATGCCAACGAGATCATCGATCTGGTGGCACTGGAACAGTTTATCTCTTGACTTCCGGAAGGAATGGCGGAATGGGTCCAGTGTCATCGCCTGGTGTCACTGGAATGAGCCATCGAGCTGGCGGAGGACCATCTGGAGGCGGCTCCAACAGCAGGCAGACGAGGCATCTCCTCTTGCTTCTCTTCTCTCTCTCTCTTTCCCCCCTCTCTTGTCCCCCTCCTCACCCCATTCCCCTGCCACGGAGGTGGTGGCTGGCTCCTCCCCAGCCGGCCCGTCTCACCCGTGGTGTCCTCCCATCTCCCTCTTCCATGTCTGTGTTGTCTCCCCCTCAGGTGAGTGACAACCATAACACCAGTGCAGAGGGAAAGCCTGGGCTGGTGTGCTGGCGTGGCAGGGAATCAGAGCATCTTCAGAGTCAGAGCTCTCCAAGGGAGGTGGGAACTGTAATCCAGATCCCCGACATGCCAGAAACTGCCCCCGATTGGGCTGGAATGTATCGCATTCCGGTAAGTATTCAAGGGGATACATATCATGCTTTGGTGGATTCCGGTTGTAACCAGACCTCAATTCACCAACCCCTGCTGCAAGGTGAGGCATTGGGGAGAGCACAAGCAGTGAAAGTGTTGTGTGTGCATGGGGTTGTTCACAATTATCTCTTAGTGTCTGTCTGTATTCCATTCCAAGGCCAAATGCATAGAGTAAAGGCGGCGGTTAGTTCTCGTCTCACCTACTCGTTGATTTTGGGTACTGATTGGCCATGGTTTAAAAAACTGATGGAATATTTAACATGTAGTGGGTCCTGCACTAGTAGGTCACAGGAAGATCCCGGTGTGGCATTGACTGGAGAAGCTGTCACAGAGCCGTCTACATCAATACCGCATCAGAGTGAGGAGCAGCCCACTCCTCCTCCCTCTCTCGGGGATTCCCTTGGGGATTTCCCGTTAGAGCAGTTGTGAGATGAGACTCTGCGGCATGCATTTGACCAAGTGAGAGTAATCGATGGTCAAACTCTTCAGCCAAGTGCGGCACCGGCCTTCCTTTATTTTGCTATTATTAAAGATAGATTGTACTGAGTGACGCAGGACATTCAAACTAGTGAACAAATAACCCAATTGTTAATCCCAAAGAGCCGTAGGGAACTTGTATTCCATGCGGCTCACTTTAATCCCATGGCTGGACACTTAGGGCAAGATAAAACACTAGCCTGAATAATGGCCCAGTTCTATTAACCAGGGATGTCCGTCTGTGGTGCGCGGCGTGCCGTGAATGCCAATTAGTAAATCCCGTGGCCACTCCAAAAGCGCCTTTGCACCCTCTCCCTCTAATTGAGACCCCGTTTGAGCAAATTGGGATGGCCATTAGATCGATCGGCACGAGGATATCACTTTATTCTAGTTCTGGTGGACTAAGCAATGTGATATCTGGAAGTAGTGCCTCTCCGCAATATCTCAGCATGCAGTATTGCAGAAGCGCTCTTCCGTATTATCTCCTGGGTAGGGATTCTGAAAGAAATCCTGAAAGACCAAGGCACTACATTTATGTCACGCACACTGCACGAACTGTATGGGTTACTGGGTATTAAGTCTATCTGCACCAGTGTCTATCACCCACAAATGGATGGCTTAGTGGAACGCTTTAACCAAACACTCAAAAACATAATCCGGAAATTTGTAAGTGAGGATGCACGTAATTGGGATAAGTGGCTCGAGCCCCTGTTATTTGCAGTATGAGAGGTCCCACAAGCCTCCACGGGGTTTTCTTCATTTGAATTATTATATGGGCATAAGTCACATGGCATTTTGGAAATGCTATGAGAAAATTGGGAGGAGGGACCTTCGCCTAGCAAAAACAAAATTCAGTACGTTCTTGACTTGGGCACAAAACTCCACACCCTCACGCACCTAACCCAGGAGAATTTGCAGCAGGCACAAGAACATCAAATCCGGCTGTACGACAGGGGCACGCACCTTAGAGAGTTCACGCCGGGAGACAAAGTGCTTGTATTATTGCCCACGTCAAGTTCTAAATTAATCGCCAAGTGGCAAGGGCCCTTCGAGGTCACACGGCGAGTCGGGGATGTCGACTATGAGGTGAGGCGAACGGATAGGTGTGGGGCATTGCAAATCTACCACTTCAACCTTTTAAAACGCTGGAATGAGGGGTTCCCCGTGGCATTGGTAGTCCTGGAGAAGGCGGAGCTGGGGCTGGAGGTAAAAAAGATAACATCGCGAACCACTCTGGTCCCTTGTAGAGACCACCTCTCACCGGCCCAACTCACAGAGCTGGCCAAGTTGCAAAGGAATTTTCTGACGTGTTCTCGCCCATTCCCGGTCATACCCACCTCATAGAACACCACATCGAAACGGCCCCAGGGGTGGTAGTGCGTAGCTGCCCTTACCGCTTGCCTGAACACACAAAAAAAGGTGGTTTGGGACAAACTCAAGGCCATGCTCGAAATGGGCATAATCAAGGAGTCCCACAGTGACTGGAGCAGCCCAGTGGTCCTAGTTCCCAAGACTGATGGGTCGGTCCGGTTCTGTGTGGATTATAGAAAGGTCAATGAGGTGTCTAAATTTGACGCATACCCAATGCCTTGCATTGATGAGTTGCTTGATTGGTTAGGCCCTGCTTGCTTTTATTTGACACTGGATCTAACAAAGAGATATTGGCAGATCCCCTTGAGTCCTCTATCCTGAGAGAAAATGGCCTTTTCCACACCGTTTGGATTACACCAATTTGTCACGCTCCCTTTTGGGTTATTTGGGGCGCCTGCTATGTTCCAGCAGCTCATGGACAAGGTCCTCACGCTGCCTACGCGGCCACATATCTAGATGATATAACAATCTACAGCCATGATTAGCCGCGGCACTTGGAACATCTGAGGGCTGTTCTAAAGTCACTGAGGCATGTGGGTCTCACAGCTAACCCGAAAAAGTGTGCAATTAGGTGGGTGGAAGTATGGTATCTGGGGTTCCACTTGGGTCATGGGCAGGTGCATCCCCAAATTAACAAGACTGTAGTGATTGCAGCCTGCCCAAGGCCCAAGACCAAAAAGGAGGTGAGACTGTTCCTGGGGCTGGCTATTATCATAGATTTATACCTAATTATTTGGCTGTCACCAGCCCACTGACTGATCTCACTAAAAAGGGGGCTCCAGATCCGGTCCAGTGGACGGAGCAGCGCCAACAGGCTTTCTCTGAGGTAAAAGCTGCACTGTGTGGGGGGCCACTTTTGCACTCCCCTGACTTCTCTCTTCCCTTTATTTTGCAGACTGATGCATTGGACAGAGGGCTGGGTGCCGTTTTGTCCCAGAACGTGGAGGGTGAGGAGCGCCCCGTGCTGTACATCAGCCGTAAACTCTCAATGCGTGAAAGCAAGTACAGCACCATTGAGAAAGAGTGTCTTGCCATCAAGTGGGCAGTCCTTGCCCTCCAATACTACCTGCTGGGGTGCCCTTTCACTCTCTGTTCAGACCATGCCCCCCTCCAGTGGCTCCACCACATGAAGGATGCCAATGTACGGATCACCTGTTGGTATCTCACCCTTCAGCCATTTAAGTTTGAGGTGGTCCACAGGCCAGGGGCATAGATGGTGGTGGCAGATTTCCTGTCCCGTCGGGGGGGGGTCTGTTTCAAGCCGGATGGCTCCCCGGCCTGAGTCGGGCGGTGGGGGTATGTGGCAACAGGGGCATGGCCAAGTGGCAGTTTGTGAATGGAGGGTGGGGTCAGGGAAGGTAAGTGGCTAAGTCATTACACTTGGTGTCAGTTAGTGTGTGTGTGTGTGTTTGTTTGTTTGTTGCAGGAATGGAGCATAAAAGGAGGGGGAGAGCAGAAAAGAGTCTCTCCTGACCAGAACACACACGTGTGTGTGTGTGTGTGTGTGTGTGTATATATATGGGTGAATGAGTAAAGCTGAAAAGCTAAACAAAATAGCCAAAATAAAGTGTGTGTGTGAACATCAACTCTCACCTGCTGTCCTTCTGTGCTCCACCCACATCAGGATCTTTTTCAGTGGTGCCAAAACCCGGGAGTACAGAAGGGAACCACCCCATGGTGTCCTCCCCATTCGAAGTGCTCTTCCTTGTCCTCGCTACCGCCCAGCAGAACCAGCATCAAGCACTGATCACCCTCCGAAAGGAACAAGAGCAATGCTTTGAAGCCTTGATGCTGGCCCAGCAGAAAGATCGCTAGGTATTCCAGCATCTGCTCACGTTAGCAGGGGCATCGACCGTCACCGCAGCAGGCACCCTCACGAAGATGGGCCGGCAGAACAATCCGGAAGCATTCCTCGCCCTCTTTGAACAAGCAGCCGAGACCTGGGGGTGGCCGCTCAAGCAGCGTTCAGCACACCTCCTCCCACTCCTGACTGGCGAGGCGCAGCTTGCAGTGGAGCTCCCTGCTGACAGCCGAGTGGTGTATGCTGACTTGAAGAAAGCTATCCTGTGGTGGGTCGGCCGCTCCCTGGAACAACATCACCAGTGCTTCCACACGCTGGCATTGGAGGAGGTCGGTCATTTGCATTCGGCCAGCAACTCCAGGACGCCTGCCGGGGGTGGCTTGGGGTGGAATATCACGATGTCGACGAGATCATCAATCTGGTAGCACTGGAACAGTTCATCTTTCGACTTCCAGAAGGAACAGCAGAATGGGTCCAGTGTCATCGCCCAGCATCGCTAGAACGAGCCATTGAGTTGGCAGAGGACCATCTGGAGGCAGTTTGGACAGCAGGCAGATGAGGCATCTCTCCTCACTTCTCCTCTATCTCCCCTTTATTTTGCCGACTTGTGCATTGGACAGAGGTCTGGGGGCTGTTTTGTCCCAGAAGGTGGAGGGCGAGGAGCGCCCCATGCTGTACATCAGCCATAAACTCTTGATGTGTGAAAGCAAGTACAGCACCATCGAAAAACAGTGCCTTGCCATCAAGTGGGTGGTCCTCGCCCTCCGATACTACCTGCTGGGGCACTCCTTCATCCTCTGTTCAGACCACGTGCCCCTCCAGTGGCTCCACCACATGAAGGATGCCAATGCGTGGATAACCTGTTGGTATCTCGCCCTCCAGCCGTTTAAGTTTGAGGTGGTCCACAGGCCGGGGGTGCAGATGGTGGTGGCGGACTTCTTGTCCCATTGGGGGGGAGGTGTCTGCTTCAGGCCAGATGGCTCCCCAGCCTGAGTCGGGCAGTGGGTGTATGTGGCAGCAGGGGCATGGCCAAGCGGCAGTTTGTGAATGGAGGGTAGGGTCGGGGAAGGTAAGTGGCTAAGTCATTACACCTGGTGTCAATTAATGTGGGTGTGTGTGTGTTTGTTGCAGGGATGGAGCATGAAAGGAGGGGGAGAGCAGAGAAGAGTTTCTCCCGACCAGAACACGTGTGTGTGTGTGTGTGTGTGTGTGTGTGTGTGTGTGTGTGTGTATGGGTGAATGAGTAAAGCTGAAAAGCTGAACAAAATAGCCAAAATAAAGTGTGTGTGTGAACATCAACTCTCGCCCCTATGTGCTCCACCCACATCAGGATCTGTTATATGTGGTTAGCACTGACACCTCACAGCAAGAAGGTTCCAGATTCAAACCTTATGACTGATGGGGGGCTTTTCTGTGTGGAGTTTGTATGTTCTCCCTGTGTGGGTATCCTCTGGGTGCTCTGGTTTCCCCTCACAGTTCAAAGACATGCAGATTAGCTAAAATACCCAGCCACTGGGATTGTACAAGACAGTGTATACTTAGTGCCAGTCCCAAACCCAGACAGATCAGGGAGGGTTGTGTCAGGAAGGGCATCCAACCTATGCCAAATCAAATATGTGGAACAGATCTGCTGTGGCGACCCAGAATGTGCTGGAGCAAACAAAAGACAAAGAAGAACAAGCGTTAACATTAAATAACGTGTCTTTGTATTATATTGAACTGAATATAGGTTAAAAAGGATTTGCAAAAAGCATTCTGTTTTAATTTCTGTTTTACAGAGTGTCCCAACATTTTTTGGATTCACGGTTGTATTTAATTTTAGAAAGGTAACTGATTTACTTTGGAAAAGGAAAAAATATTTTGTGTATATTGAAGTAACCTTACATTTGGAGCAACATTTTCTTTTCATGGTTCAGTATTTCTCAATGCAATTCATTGAAGTGCTGCCATAACAAATAGGGTATCATACTGTAGATTGACTGGTAAATCGAAAGCTTTGCCTTCCGGCTCAGCTCCCTCTTCACCATGACAGACCCCACATTACTGCTGACGCCACCCCAGTCCGCCTGTCCATCTGACGCTCTATTTTGCCATCACTCATGAACAAGACCCCAAGATACTTGAACTCCTTCAACTGGGGCAGCAACTCACTCCCAACCCAGAAGGAGCACTCCACTGTTTTCTGGCAGAGAACCATGGCCTCAGACTTGGAGGTGCTGACTCTCATCCCAGCTGCTTCATTCTCGGCTGCAAACCATTCCAGTGCTTGCTGAAGGTCATGCTCTGAAGAAGCCAACAAAACCATGTTATCTGTAAAAAGCAGAGATGCAATTCTGAGATTTCCAAACTGGACACCCTCCTCACCCCAGCTGTGCCTTGCGATCCCATGCATGAATATCACAAACAGAATCAGCAACAAGGGGCAGCCTTGGGGGAGTCCAACACCCACCAGAAACGTGTTTGACCTTGTGCCGAAAATTTGGACACAGCTCTTACTTTGGTTGTACAAGGAGCAGATGGCTTGTAGCAACAGCCCCAATACCCAATACTCCTGCAGTGCCCCCACAAGAGTCCCCAGGGGACATGGTCATAAGATTTTTCCAAATCTACAAAACACATGTAGACTTACTGGTCATACTCCCATGAACCCCCCCAAAACCCTGCCAGAGTAAAGAGCTGGTCCACCATTCCACAGCCAGGATGGAATCCACATTGGTCCCCCTGAATCTGAAGTTCAAAAATCAGTCAGAGCCTCCTTTCCAGCACCCTAGAATAAACTTTCCCATGGAGGCTGAGCAATGTGATACCCCTATAATTGAAGCACAGTCTCTGGTCCCCTTTTTTGAAAAGAGGAACCACCACCCCAGTCTGCCACTCCACAGACACTGTACCTGACCTCCTCGCGACACTGAAGACGCATGTCAGCCAAGACAGCGTGACAATGTCCAGAGCCTTCAGTATCTTAGGGAGAATCTCATGAATTGATTTGCCACCGAGGAGCCCCTGGCGATTTGCCACTGAGGAGCTTCATGACTGCATCGGCAACCTCTGTCAGATATATGGGTGAGGCTTCCCCCGAGTCCTCAGACTCCACCTCCTTCATGGAGGACATGTCGGACAGGTTCAGGAGTTCTTCAAAGTGCTCCTTCCACCACCCGACAATATCCCCAGATCGGGTCAGCAGTTCTCCTCCCCAGCTGTGTATAGCCCGAGGCAAGCCCTGCTTCCCTTTCCTGAGTCGCCGAACGATTTGCCAGAACTTCCTTGAGGCCAACCGAAAGTCCTTCTCCATGGCCTCCCCGAACTCCTCCTCCACCCAGATTTTTGCTTCAGCAACTGCCAAAGCTGTAGCCCTTCTGGCCTCTAAGTACCTGCCTGCTGCCTCAAGGGACCCTTGGGCCAACCAATCCCGAAAGGCCTCTTTCTTCAGCTTGACAGCTTCCTTCACCACCAGTGTCCACCAGTGGGTTCTTAGGTTACCAATGACCTTTTGGCCACAGCTCCAACCAGCCACTTCTACTATGGAGGCTTTGAACACAGTCCATTCAGATTCCATGTCCCCAACTTCCCCTGGGATGCACAAAAAGTTCTTCTGGAGGTGGGAATTGAAGACCTCACGAATAGAGGACTCTGTCAGACATTCCCAGTTCACCCTCACTACATGCTTGGGTTTACCAGGTCTGTCTGGCAGCCTCACCCACCATCTGATCCAACTCACCACCAGGTGGTGATCATTTGACAGCTCTGCACCTCTCTTTACCTGAGTGTCCAAGACATATGGCCATAGATCTGATGATACAACCACAAAGTCGATCATTGATCTTTGGCCTAAGGTGTTCTGGTACCAGGTACACTATGAACCACCTTATGCTCAAACATGGTGTTTGTTATGGCCAATCCATGATGAGCACAGAAGTCCAACAACAAAACA
>JANZLB010000010.1:1181488-1203175 GCA_026167865.1 Notarius quadriscutis
ATAAACACACTTGAAGTATATTGATGATTAGTGTGGCTTCAAGTACACAAAAGTATGCTAAATTTTAGTACACTTAGCACATTTATTTTTCACCAGGGCAGAGCCATGTATGAAGGCATTAAACAGGCCACTGGACCTAATGTCAGGAAAACTGCCCCCCTGAAGTCAAAATCCTCCTCAGGGAACTGCTATTTGCCGATGATGCAGCTCTTGCAAACCACTCACCTGATGGCCTCCAGCACCTCATGGATCAATTCTCCAATGCATGCAGAGTTTGCCCTAACCATTAGCATAAAGAAAACAGAGGTCATGGCCCAGGATGCTCCCAACCCACCATCTATATCAATAGATGGCTCCATGCTCACTGTGGTGGACAGGTTTACATACCTAGGATCACAAGTCACCAGCAACCTGTCTCTTGATGCTGAAATCAATACCAGGATTGGTAAAGCAGCTTTAGTAATGTCTAAACTCAACAAGAGAGTGTGGGAAAATAAAAACCTGACTACAAACACCAAGCTGAAAGTTTACCAGGCCTGTGTCCTGAGCACTCTACTTTACGGTAGTGAAACATGGATGACATATGCTGCACAGGAAGCAAAATTTAATAACTATCACATGAGCTGTCTCCGCAGGATCATGGGTATTACATGGAAAGATAGGGTCACCAATTCTGAGGTCCTCAAAAGGACAAGATCAGTGACCATTTCTGCAATGCTCAGTGAATGCCAACTCAGATGGCTCGGGCATGTGCGCAACATGGACAAAGGCTGGATTCCCGAGGACATACTATATGGACAGTTGTAGTGTGGAACACGTCCAACTGGCCACCCACATCTGAGATACAGTGATACATGCAAAAGAGACCTCAAGTCAGCACACATTGACACTGAGTCTTGGGAGGATATTGCCCTAGACCATTCCACAAGGAGGCATGTTCTCAAAATCAGAGTAAAACGAGCAGAAGATGACTGAAGCCAGCTAAGAAAGCACAGATGCCAAAAACAGAAGGAAAAAACATCACACCACAACACAGACTTTATCTGCTCCATCTGCAAGAAGGACTGTCATTCAAGAATTGGACTCTACAGCCACTGCAGATGCTGCACAGTG
Source organism: Notarius quadriscutis (assembly GCA_026167865.1). NCBI lineage: Eukaryota > Metazoa > Chordata > Actinopteri > Siluriformes > Ariidae > Notarius > Notarius quadriscutis. Next base: position 1,182,602 of record JANZLB010000010.1, read on the forward strand.
TGCAACCCACCATCGTCTACATAGACGGACAGTGGCCGACGATATATATACCATTATAATCGTCTTTCTTTCTTTTCAAAATTACGAGACAACACTTTGGACAAAATGTGACTGACAAAAGTAATAGAGAAGAGAAAGAAGAATGGGATGAGTTAAATGAGATGATTATTCATAGGAATAGTCCATGGTAAGCTGATATGCTTTAAAAAAAAAAAAACTGAATATGCTACAATTGTGGCACTTTCTTATTAGAAGCCTAACAATTATCATTTTCCGACCATTTCAAGGTCATAATAATTAATATTGCTCATTGCAATGCCAATGTATATTTAGCTAGCTACAACAACTTTACCTGAATTTATCTATTTCATAATCTTATTCAACAGATATAGTCACTTCTAACAGTATAAAGCCATTATATACTTTCAAGGTGGTCTGGCTGATTTTTTTTTTTTATAAGGAATTGAGAAAGTAGTCAAGGAAAATTGGTGTGAGATGATGATAAAGCTGCTTTAATGAGCAGCTCCCTCTGTTGGCCAGTAGTAATGACAGGTACACGCATCAACCAGAAGCCTTTGCTGCTCAGACTTTCTTCACATTTACAATTGTTTATTTGTATTGCAGGTGGTTTTGAAAACACTGAGACATTTTCAGGGACATGTGTCTAGTCAGGGGCAGGTTCCCAATCTTACTTTGTCTATCTGTCTCCCTTTCACTGCTTGTCTCACTGTCTCTGTCTCTCTCTGTATTTCTGCCTTTCTGTATCTCTTTCTGCCTGCCTATCTCTCTCCTTCTTTCCTCACTGATTTATACAGGAACATAATATTTTCTATGCTGTTTCTCTCACTCAGCTTGTCTCAGCTATCTCGCTGATATCAGGCAGGTGACATGATGTGAGTGACTGTCGTTAAATACTGCTGTCTCTCAATGATGTAACGTACACATATTGGTGATGATGGTGGAGTTTGAATTGACTGAAACAACTGAGCAGCATTTCATAAAGACTCAATGAAGGCCAGTCTCGCTCCCAGATAGCCTATTCACCATTTACAGAGCGGGAGTTATTATTGCTGGAAGATGTGCTCAGCAATCAGACAGCGCTCAGGAATGCACTCAGTGGATTTACACACTCGAGTGTTCCCTTAAACATAGTGATGCACTTTTCCCTGGGTTAGCGGGTTAGTTTTAAAGCCGAACATGTGAGATATTTAGTCATGTCCTGATCACAGATCTATGTATTATAGACCTGGATGGAGGATGGCTTCATGCACTGTCTCCAGACATTATGTCACTATTCTGTCAAAATTTGGAGCAGTTATTCTTCAGAGTGTGCCATGGTGGTGCAGTGGTTAGCATTGTTGCCTCACAGCAAGAAGGTTCCAGGTTCGAGCCTCATGGCCGACGGGGGCCTTTCTGTGTGGAGCTTGCATGTTCTCTCTGGTTTTTTTTCCCATAGTTCAAAAGCATGCAGATTAGGTAGAAATACCCAGCAGCTGGGGTTGCATAAACAAGTGTGTACTTAGTACCAGTCCCAAGCCTGGATAGATTGGGGAAGGGCAAAGCCTATGCCAAATCAAATATGTGAATGGTCTGCTGTGGCAACCCTGAACAGGAGCACCCAAAAGAAGAAGATTCTTCAGTGAGTGTTCAGAGATAATCTGCCTAAACAGAGTTAATTTTCATTCTGAAATGAGGGACAGAATCAAAGAAAGGGTTGATGGAGAAACTGTGTTACTTAGAAACAGTTACCTCATCATTGACTGTATGGTATGTTATATTTTTAGTTTGAAGTTTGAGGAACCAAGATGTTAAAAGGTCATGCTTGATATATTACCTTTATAGTCACCTTTCTCCAAAAACAGGAACTTGGTGGAACCTTTGACAGAAAACATGAATAATGCCATAACAATTAATTGTCCCAAAATCTCCCATCAAAAGCACCTTGAATTGCTTACAATCTTTTGTCTTGGCAATGTCAGATGTGATCCATGAAAGGACTTATGGAGGGAAAAGCAGCGAGCTGTGATGTCCTCTCACTTCCTGCATCTTGCTTTAGGCTTTAAAAGATCTTGAAGTCTGAAAATAATTGTACAAGCTCGTGCCACTGGTCATGGATGTGTTTTGGACCATGTCTTCAGAGCCAAGTGTCTTTCTGCTTTATCACTGTATTGCTCGGTCATTGTCCAAACTATTCTGACAGGTGTTTATGTTTTCAGAGATGAAGCAGCCTCTTGGCCTCGGTCAACTCAGCTCAGAAGCCTTTTCTGTTTAAAGAGCAGATTTAAAGAACCTTCCATCACCAACAGAGCCCCCTTAGGACTTGTGAAAGTTTGGCCTGTGACTGAATGGAAACTTATTTTTGGTCTCTTTGTAGAACTTTCTCCTATCAGCTCTTATTTTTTTTTTTTTAGGGAAAACCCATACAGTACTTCTTAGGTTATTTTTTATCCTGAAATGGTTATGTGCATTTAATGTGGACTTTTTCTCATAAACAGTAATGGTGTCTTCATATTGTCCAATACGTTTGCTAAAAATGGGGCTATGAAGTTGAAATGTAGCACCGAGTTCACAGCAGGATTCAAACTGTACAGAGAGGTTAAGATTTTGGAAAGAGTTGACATTCTTCTGACTCTTTTCAACTGGAGAATTTTCTTACCCTGGCCTTTTTTTGGGATTCTAGAATAGACTTTGAAAACAGGTTTGAAAGTATGGGAGAATTTGTCCAAAATAAAGGAAATTATTGATGCAGTCTGAATCAAGGGAAAAATCATAGAGAAAAGGAAAGTGTTTAGGGGTAATAAATAAAGATAGATAAATAAAGGAAATGAGAAGAAAGAAAGTTGAAGCACTAAAGGAAAAATAAAAAAAATAATAAATTGACAAAGGAAGAAATGAGGAACAAAAAAGAAAGAATTGAGAAGCAAAAAGAACAAATCAATAGATGAAATGAGGAGAAAGAAAGAAAGACAAATGAAGGAAGAAGGAAAGGAATGTAAAATTAAATGCAAGAAGAAATGAGAAAAAAGTGAGGAGAAAACAATAAATAAAGACAGCTTGTAGTATGCCCCTGATGTAGGAGGAATATTGAAGCATGTCAGACAGGAGATGATGTTAATATACAACTTTATTTTCACTTTCTTTATAGCTTTTCAGCTCTACTTTGCTCATTCATACACATCACATAGACATGTGCTCTGGTCAGGAGAGATCTTCTCTCATTGCTCTTTCCCTCCTTTTCTACCTTCCATGTTCACTGCAAAACACACACAGATACAACATTAATCGACTTCAGATGTACTGACTTTGCCACTCACATTCCCTGGCCCCGCACTCCATTCACAAACTGACACTTGGCCACACCCCTGCTGCCACATACCCCCACCACCCGACACAGCCCAGGGAGCCATCCAGCCTACAGCAGACTCCCCCCCCCCAATGGGACAGGAAGTCCGCCACCACCATCTGCGCCCCCGGCCTGTGGACCACCTCAAATTTAGTTGGCTGGCGAGTGAGATACCAACAGGTGATCCGCACATTGGCATCCTTTATGTGGTTGGAGCCACTGGAGGGGCACATGGTCCAAACAGAGGGTGAAAGGGTGCCCCAGCAGGTAGTGCTGGAGGGTGAGAACTGCCCACTTGATGGCCAGGCACTCCTTCTCAATGGTGCTGTACTTATTTTCATGCATTGAGAGTTTGCAACTGATGTACAGCACTAGTCATTCCTTGCCATCCGCCTTCTGGGACAGAACGGCCCCCAGTCCTTTGTGCAATGTGTCTGTCTGTAAAATTAAAGGAAGAGAGAAGTCAGAGGAGTGTAAAAGTGATGCCCTACACAGTGCAGCTTTTACCTTTGTGAAGGCCTGTTGGCACTGCTCCATCCACTGGACCAGATCGGGTGCTCCCTTTTTAGTGAGATCAGTCAGCGGGCTGGTAATATCTGAATAATTAGGTATGAACCTGCGACAGAAGCCAGCCAGCCCCAGCAACTGTCTCACCCCCTTTTTGGTCTTGGGCCTCAGGCAGGCCGCAATCACTGCAGTCTTTTCAATTTGGGGACACACCTGCCCATGACCCCAGACCTGCCATTTTTTTTTCCTTTTCTCTACACACTTTGCACTGTTATTAGAGTTGCTTTTAATCTCATTGTACATGGGTATAGTGACAAAGGCATTCTATTCTATGACCCATGTGGAACCCAGCTATGGTACTTCCACCCGCACAATCTCACACTTTTTTGGGTTAGCTCTGAGACCTGCATGCCTCAGCACCTCCAGGATGGCCCTAACGTCTTCTAGGTGCTGTGACCAATCATTGCTCTATACAATAATGTCATTGAGGTAGGTCACAGCATAGGCAGCGTGGGGGCAGAGGATCTTGTCCATGAGCCACTGGAACATAGTGGGAGCCCCAAATAATCCTAAAGGAAGCATGACAAATTGGTGAAATCCAAATGGTGTGATTAAAAGCCATTTTCTCTCAGGATAGAGGAGTCAAGGGAATCTGCCAATATCCCTTTGTCAATTCCAGTGTCCAATAAAAAAAAAAGTGAGCAACACCTAATTGATCGAACAACTCTTCAATGTGAGGTATTGGATATGTGTCAAATTTAGACACCATTTTGATTTTTCTATAGTCCACATTGAACTGGACTGACCCATCAGTCTTGAAAACCAGGACCACCAGGTGCTCCAGTCACTATGGGACTCCTCAATTATGCCCATTTTGAACATGGCCTTGAATTTTTTTGTGTTTGGGTAAGCAGTATGGTCAGCTACACACCACCACCCTGGGGGCATTTCAATGTGGTATTCTATGAGGTGTGTGCAGCCAGGAAGGAGCAAAAACACGTCGGAAAATTCCTTTTGCAACCTGGCAACCTCTGCAAGTTGGGCCAGTGAGAGGTGGTATCCACAGGGGACTTTTGTTTTTACCTCTGGCCCCAGCTCTGCCTTCTCCAGAAGTACTGATGCCAATGCCACAAGGACCCCCTCATTCCAATGTTTTAACAGATTGAGGTGGTATATTTGTAGTGCCCTGCCCCTATCCATTTGCCTCGCCTCATAGCCAACATCCCTGATTTGCCGTGTGACCTCAAAGGGCCCTTGCCACTTGGCAATCAAGTTTTGGCTCGAAGTGGGCAATAATAGGAGTACTTTATCTCTTGATATGAACTCCCTAAGTTGTATGCCCCTGTTGTACAGCCGGGCTTGACGTTCTTGTGCCTGCTGTTAATTCTCCTAGGTTAAGTACATGAGGGTGTGGAGCTTTGCACACAGATGAAGAACATATTGAGTTTCATTTTTACTAGTTGAAGGTCCCTCCTCCCAATGTTCCTGCAGAACATCCAAAAATGCCACAAGGCTTGTGCCCGTATGACAATTCGAATGGGGAAAATCCCAAGGAGGCTTGTGGGACCTCTCATACTGCAAATAACAGGGGCTTGAGCCATTTATCCCAATTACATGCATCTTCACTGACAAACTCCTGAATTAAATTTTTAAATGTCTGGTTGAACCATTCTACCAAGCCATCCATTTGTGGGTGATAGATGCTGGTGCAAATAGATTTAATTCCCAATAACCCATCCAGTTTGTGAAGTGTGCATGACATAAAACGTAGTGCCTTGGTCAGTCAGGCTTTCTTTGGGAATCCCGACTTGGGAGATAACAAAGAAGAGTGCCTCCACAATACTGTGTGCTGAAATATTGTAGAAAGGCACCTCTTCCAGATATTGCATTATTTTAGTCCTGGTGGACTATGCAAAGTGATATCCCCATGCTGACTGATCTAATGGCCTGACAAGATCCATGCCAATTCTCTTGAAAGGGGTCTTGATTAGAGGGAGAGGGCGCAAAGGCACCTTTGGGGTGGCTGCTGGATTTACTAGTTGGCATTCATGGCATGCTGCACACCACTGACTGACATCCCCGCAAACCAGGGGGTCTATGGGAAGGAGGGTGTCACATTTGGCTGGAGGGGTTGCCCATCAATTACTCTCACTTGGTCAAATGCATGACGGAGATTCTCATCTCTTGTCTGTTCTAATGGGAAATCCTCAAGGGAATCCCTGAGAGAGGGAGGAGGGGCGAGCTGCTCCCCACTCCTTTTATCACCCTGACGTGATGCTGACATAGATGGCGCTGAGACAGTTTCCTCAATCAATGCCACACCGGGATGTCCATTCCATTCAGTGAGAAGAGTGAAGACCCCTCCCACTGCCATCTCTTAATCCCATCAGATTAACTCTTAATCCAATCAGGTCAAGGCATAATGAGTCAGGTAATGTTTTTTTCACATATTCCAACAGTTTTAAAACTGCTTTTAACAACAGCTTCATTTATCTGGTATTTGACTCTATTCAGTGTGTCTTGAAATTAACTCTTGTACTGTTTTATTCAGTTCAGAACCACAACCAACTCTAATTTTGCTCCCACTCTAACTTTTACTCTCTAAACTCAAAATTGAGCAAAATTAACTATTTTTGAGGAAGATACTTTTAACTCTGGAAAAATTGCTTAGTCATTTTTTTCTGTGTATGCACTACAGCGCACGCATATCAACTAATCTGCTCATTGTCAGTCCTGCGCTCTGTAGCGCATGCACCAAAAGGTGCACCTAGGGCTGCGTGCACGCCGAGTAAGCTCCAGCACACGTGCTGTGAACAAGGCGCACCTGAACTCTATTAGAGAATTAAGGGTTGGGCTATTTAAGGACTGCACTGATGCTAAGGCATTGCGAAAATATTATGCCACGTTCAGTGCGCATTACCGAGCCTTGTTTCCTGTGTTTGTGGTTTACCTGGTTTTTCGACTCCTGTTCCTAGTTCTCGTTCTGGCTCCAATACACTCTTTGTGCCTCAACTGACCCTTTGTCTGTTTTCTTGTTTATGAATTGTTTTATTGCCTGCTGAATTGGACTGTTTGCTTCTGTGTGTGTTTCATGCACTTTACGTATAGATCGCACTTTATTCAAATAAACCCTTCTGTGCATACATCCACCTCACTCGCGCATTTGACAGAATACTTCGCCATACTATGGATATAGCAGATTTGTTTCAATATGTAATTCCACACCGCTTCCAGGTTTCCCTGTCCCTGCTGCTAACCTCATATTTCCACAGACATACCGATGCTCACTCTCCTACGCCCTACGATGGAGAATATCACCCGTGTGGATTCCGCATCCAGTGTGGGGTCCTCTATGATGACTTCCAAGAGCCCAAGCAACCTGAACCCATCTGGGTAAGTCTTATCCTGATGTTCATTGCTGGACGAGCACGCAGATGGGTGGACTATCTGGTTCAGGTGGAACACCCGTGCCTTCGTAACTCTCAGACTTTCTTTGCCATGCTCAAGTTTATACATGAATCCTTAGTAAAGGAGGAACCCTTTGAAAAATTTTGGGGAAGGGCAACCATTCCAGTGGCCGACTCAGCTGAGGAGGTCGTTGCTCCCAAGCTCCCTCCAGTGGCCAACTCAGCTGAGGAGACCATTGCCCCAGAGCTCCCCCCAGTGGCTGACAGAGACAGCAGAGGAGGCTGCCTCTTTTGAGCTGGTTTCTCAGCCACAGGCAGAGCCTGCACCAGTGTCTGCTCCCAAGCCAGAGGTGGAACCAAAGTCAGCACCAGTGTCTGCTCCTGAGCCAGAGGCGGAGCCTGCATCAGGGCCTGCTCCAGTACAGGAGCCCACGTCAGAGTCTACTCCAGAGCCAGTGCCGGAGCTAGCGTTAGAGCCCGTGTCAGAGTCTACTCCAGAGCCAGTGCCAGCGTCAGAGTCTACTCCAGAGCCAGTGCTGGAGCCTGAGTAATGTGACAAGTGTTATGTTTCATCTAATTTAGGTAATTAAAAAATATATATATTTGGCAGAGGGCACATAGGGAAGTATAAAGTTTCTGTCAATATGTTTATCATGCTTGTATGATGAAAAACTCAAAATATATTTATCCTAATACATGACCTACTCATTCCAAACCTGTCGAGCTTTGCCAGCAAAGCTCTTGACCCCAGAGGGTTAAGCCTCTAAACCCCAGCCAATCGGTTCCCAGAATCAGTGGGTGGGTGAGACACGGGTGTGGTGGAAAAGTGTAATAAAAAAAAACTTCAGGCTGTTAGGAAGAAACAAACAGAAATTAATTTTTTGAAGAGATAAGTTAAAAGTATACACCTTGCAAGGGGGCTCTCTCAAATGAAAGAATTTCACCCAGAAAGAACACCTTTGCTTTCCCACACCCATCATTATATATTTGTCAAAATAATCACATAACAGATATCTTCTTAGCGTCAGGGCGTCCAGCCTCAGCACCCTCTCTATCACAACCACTGTCTCTGCACGTATGCATGTTTTACTAACCTAGAAAATAGAACAAACAGCATTCTTCATCTAACAAACATGACAGTGTCTGACCTTCTACATAGCTAAGAGACACAAGTTCTCTAAAAGTTATATTCTTCCCCTACACAGTGTCTTTCAAAAGCTCACTAAAAGCATAAGACTAAATAAAAAAAAATAGGTTTTCCTCTACATGGGTTAACCGCTGCCTTTACACTATGCTTTTCCCCCTGAAATAGAATGTGGATGGACATTCTTGGATATTTGTGAACATCCTCATGCATACACAAAATCTTAACCACTTGTGCGCTCCCCAATGCCTTACCTTGCACCAGGCTTTGGTGGATTGAGGTCTGATTACAGCCGAAATCCATCAATGCGTGATACATATCCCCTTGAACACTCACCAGTATACGATACACTCTGGCCTGATCAAGGGCGGTCTCTGGTGCATCAGGGATCCAGACCGCAGCTCCCACCTCCATCACAGAGCACTGGCCCTGGAAATGCCTGGGCTCCCTGCAGTGCCAGCATACCAGCCCAGGCTTCACCTCTACACTGGTGATATGGGAGTCACTCACCTGGTGGGGGGAGACACATAAGCGTCCCGGAGCTGTTGGCTAAATGCAAACAGCAGGCCGACCTTCTCTAAATGTCAATGTCCAGAAGGGCTGGTGATGTTGTTCTGGGGAACAGCCAATGCACTGAAGGATGGCTCGCTTCAGGTCAGCGTAGATGAGTTGGCTGTTGGTGGGGATCTGTTGTGCAGCGAGCTGCGCCTCCCCAGACAGTAGCATAAATAAGTGTGCTGCGCGTTGCTCGACTGGCCACCCCCATGCTTTGGCCGCTTGCTCAAAGAGTGCTATGAAGGCTTCCTGATCATCATGCAGCCCCATCTTGGTGACCGTGATGTGGGGAGGGTCTGCTGCGGTGGCGGTCGAGGACCCTGCTGATGCAAGCAGGTGCCGGAACACCTGACAATTTTCTTGCTAGGCCAGCAGCAAGGCTTCAAAGCATTGTTCCTGCTCCTTTTGGAGGGCAATCAGCGCTTGGTGCTGGCTCTGTTGGGTGGCCACAAGGGCATGGATAAGGTCTTTAAGTGGGGAGGACTCAATGTGTGGTTCCCTTCTATATCCTGGGTTTTGGCACCACTGTAGTAGGTCCCTGATGTGGGAGGAATACTGAAGTGTGGCAGGCAGATGACGTTAACACAACTTTATTTTCACTTTCTTTGTAGCTTTTCAGCTCTACTTTGCTCATTCATACACACATGCACACAGATGTGCTCTGGTCAGGAGAGATCCTCTCTCATCACTCTCTCCCTCCTTTTCTACCTTCCATGCTCACTGCAAAACACACAGACACAACATTAATTGACAACAGATGTACTCACTTTGCCACTCACCCTCCCTGGACCTGCCCTCCATTCACAAACTGATGCTTTGCCATGCTCCCACTGCTGTCAGAGCGCAGGCACTTATGGATGCAGGTACAGGGGAGAGTGGGTTTATATAAGGAAGGTGATTGCGGGATAATTGGTGACAGGTGATGTAGTTAATACTCTGGTGATGGGTGTGTGTGTGTGCTGTGAATCGTGGGAAGTGTAGTCCGGAGTAGCCATGTTTGGAGGCTGCTCTGAACTCCGTTTTTCAGTGCTTTTACTGACAGCTGCCACACAGATAAATTAAGAAATGAGGAGAAAGAAAGAAAGAGGATTGAGGTGCAGCAACAATGAATGAATAAATAAATAAATTAATTAATATATTAATGAGGGAAAAAAGAACAAATTACATATAAAGGAAGAAATGAGGAGCAAAACAGAAAATTGAGGGGGGAAAAAGTCCAATAAGATTAATTCTAAATCTACTGTGTTGCACTCACATGCTCAGTGTTGCAGAAATATTGATGATACCTGCATTATTTAGAGGAAAGTGTCTCCCAATGCTGTGTCTCCCAGTGCCTCTTTAACACACCATAGGACAGTCATGCCTCTGTCTCAAGCACTTCCTGATCTGATCTGAACACCTCTGGCCCAAAACCCAGTGTAAGCTCGCATCAGCGTGTGATATCCACTAAAGGAGGTGAATTTGTAGCTTGTTCTCTGCTGCTAGTGGAATAGATGTGTTAGAGTGGAGCTGTACTGTAGATCTGTGATGTTTTTGGACCATGCAGCTTGCTGTCAGTTCTATCTAGGCCACAGTGGTGGAAGTTTACTTCTCCATGCTCCTGGAATCATCACACAAAAGAGAGAAAGGCTGAGAACTGTGGAATTATTTATTCTGTTTCGACTTTTTTTACACAGGCTTTGTCATGTTCCATTTTCAACCTGGTCCTTTCTTCTTTTTTGTTTTAGACCCATGTTCTTTTGTCTGCTGGTTTTACTTGGTCATTTCATAGGATTCTGTGTTCTGTTAACAAAACCTACAATATTTAAAAATCTGTATTTCATGGTGCATTAAACCCTGCAGTCATTTATCAATAATTCAACTCTTCATACCTTTTTTTTTCCTCTAGTTTATTCAAATCTCCAGGTTGCCATGAGAACATTCAATGGATGGGCTTTGGGTGGAAATAAGTTCAGCAGGCATGCTTTTAACTAGCAATGGGCATAGGTGGATTCAGGTGGTGGGTTTTTGGTGGAAATGCTTCATGAGATGGGCCTGGGCCTAGTTGGTGGGTTTTTAAGTTGTCATGGGGTAAGTCAAGTGGGTAAGTATCAGTTGAGCAAAGTTCAATAGGTGGATCTCAACTTGTGGATAGGTTTAGTATGTGGACATTGGTTCATTGGGTGAATTTAGGTTGCTGTCGGTGCATCTCAGATTGTGACTGGTGGCTTTCAGGTGAGCACAGATTCAGTGGTTGTACACTATATAGATAAAAATTTGTGGACACCTCATCCAGAAGTGTTTTTGAACATCTCATTCCAGATTTAGTCCCTCTTTTACTGTTATAATAACCTCCATTCTTCTGAGAAGGCTTTCCACTATTTCCCCATTGTGGGATAATAAAGGTCTTCTTATCTTACTAGATTTTGGAGTGTGATTTTGGGATTTTTTTTTTTCCATTCAGCCAAAAGACAATTAATGAGATCGGGCACTGATGTTGGGTGAGAAGATCTGGGGTGCAGTCAGAGTTCTAGTTCATCCCAAAGTTGTTCAGTGGGATTGAGTTCAGGGCTCCATGCAGGCCTCTAGAGTTCTTCCACTCCAACCTTGGCAAACCATGTCTTCACTAATATGCTGGAATAGGTTTGGGCCTCTTAGTTCCAGTTAAGGAAATGTGTAATGCTACAGCATGCAAAGACATTCTATACAATTGTATGCTTCCAACTTTGTGGCATTAGTTTAGGGAAGTCCTCCATATGGCTGTGATGGTCAGGTGTCCACAAACATTTGACCATATAGTGTATTTGGCATGGATGTCCTTGCTTTTCAGGTGGACGTGGATTACAGATGGGTGTGAGTATGGGTATATTGGCTGAATTTTGAGAATTGATGGGTATGGGTTCAGTTGGTGGATTTGGATGGATTAGGGTGGGGTTGGTAAATGGATTCCAGGTGCTTATGGATGGGTTTAGTGTGTGGATTTCACGTGGGTGGTCATGGATTGGTTCACCTGAATTGGGCCATTTGAGATTCAGCTCCAGGCTCTACTCACTTTTTTCAAGGGTTCTTTGAATGGTTCTAGTTTTCTAAATGATTTTTACTTAGAATCTGTGGTGGTAGATGGAGCTTTTATTTGTAAGTGTTGGAACAATTATCTTACATAAGGGATGAAAGGTGCTTTGTACACCCTATGAAGTGCACTAAGCACACAATTTATAGCATGCTAAATGTCCACACTTTTAAGCAGTGTCTAGAAAAACATGCCATTATGCTGGTTTTGATTTTTTTTTCTTATTATTATTTTTTACTGATTCTGGTAATGCATTGTGGACGTTCATCAGTTCAAACATTACTGTGTGTAATGAAATAGTAAACAGTTTGCTACTTTATCTGAAACACATCACATACAGTAGCATCTCTCTAATTAGCTCCTCATGCTGAGGTAGTGTAATGGTCAGCTCAGTGAGTTACTCTGCTGTATGAGTCAGGACACGGCTGTATTGAGAGAAGCACTGAGTAAGTGCTGTTTATGCTAGGGATATCTGATGCACCTGGAATTCCTGCATCCTCCTGGGGCTGTAAGAATATTGACTCCAATTACAAATGCAGGAGTCAAGACTGAGGAAATATGCAACAATACCGCAGGTTTCAACAACATAACAGCAAGCAACTTCATCTCCGAAACTGCTTTATTACATTGCACTGCTTACATAATCACATCTTAATTGTTTACCGAATGTAATTATTCTGTGCTCTGTTGTGGTGCTTAATGAAGAATTTAATAAGAAAGATGACAGCATGCTCAGAGAGGCTGAAGACTAGCCACTGTGGAATTCCATTACGCTAATCGGACACATTCTGAAGTGGTTTCTTCAATCAAATTTCCAATTATAACCACCAGACATCAATATTCTTTTTCCAGACAGACTATCGTCATGGTAACAACATTTTGGACAAACTGGGTATGTCAGTATCATAGATCACCATGGACCTCCACATGCTGAAACTTTTCATTTATATTACATCTATCAGCATCTGTTTATCTGTGAAAGGTTGTCTGTCTTTATGGATGTACAGCTCTGGAAAAAATAAAGACACCACTGCAAAATTATCAGCTTCTCTGCTTTTATTATTTACAGTGTCTTGCAAAAGTATTCATCTCCCTTGGTCTTGTTTTGTTGAATTACAAAATGGAAATAAAATGGATTTTTGGGGGGTTACCACCATTTGATTTACACAACATGCCTACCACTTTAAAGGTGCAAATTGTTGTTTTAATGTGACGCAAATAATAATTAGGATGAAAAAAAAACAGACATCTGGAGTGTGCATAGGTATTCATTCCCTTTCGTATGATACCCCTAAATAAGAGCTGGTCCAACCAATTCACTTCATAGGTCACATAATTATTTCATTAAGATCCACCTGTATGCAATCAAAGTGTCACATGATCTGTCACATGATGTCTGTATGAATCAACCCGTTTTGTAAGGACCCTGACTCTGCAAAACGACTAAGCAAGCAACATGAAAACCAAGGAGCACTCCAAACAGATCGGAGACAAAGTTGTGGAGAAGTATAGATCAGGGTTGGGTTATAAAAAATATCCCAAACTTTAAATATCCCACAGAGCACCATTAAATCCATTATAGCAAAATGGAAAGAATATGTCCACTACAAACCTGACAAGAGAAGGCCGCTTACCAAAACTCACAGACCAGGCAAGAAGGGCATTAATCAGAGAACAAAGACACCAAAGATAACACTGAAGGAGCTGCAAAGATCTACAGTGGAGATGGGAGTATCTGTCCTTAGGAACATTTGGAGTTTGCCCAACAGCATGTGGCAGACTCCCCAAACACATGGAAGAAGATTGCCTGGTCAAATGAGACTAAAATTAATCTTTTTGGCCATCATGAGAAATGCCATGTGTGGTATAAACCCATGAGAACACCATCCCTACAATAAAGCATGGTGCTGGCAGCACCATCATCTGCAGGGACAGGAAAGCTGGTCAGGACTGAAGGAAAGATGGATGGCACTAAGTACAGGACAATTCTGGAGGAAAACCTGTTTGAGTCAGCCAGAGGTTTAAGACTGGGACAAAAATTCACATTCCAGAAGAACAATGGCCCTAAATATACTGTGAAAGCTACACTGGAGTGGTTTAAAGGAAAACATTTAATTGTCTTGAAATGGCCTAATCAAATGGTTTATAGGGGTCAGTAGAAAACAAATATTAGCATGCAGGGGTCAAAGGTCACAAGTGTACAATCTGTAAAATAAATTTGTTGATAGACAGAATTTTTATTTTTTATATCTGTTTTGTACAATAATGCAAATGTACAAGATTGTAATTTTATAAAATGTAATTCAGAATTTTGCCTGGTTTCATTGTAACGGTTCATGAGATTAGAACTCCGCAGATGAATACAAGATAGCTGAGGGGGTGGTGCTCAAACAAACATAATTTCCAAATGTTTGAATTACAAGTTTTCTAAACATTCTTTTGAAGCTATAGATTTATGAACTTGATTTTGTATGTAGAATTGACTTGTGATTACTCTTTACAGAAAATGAAGTTTGAGCGAAACGCTAAATATTCCCGAGGGGTCGCCATAATCATTTCAGGAAGTGGCATCTAGCCATATAAATACACCTCACTGTACCTTACTGCTCATGTTTATTTCCAATAAAACTTTGCTTGATTATTGTTTTCTGAGTTGAAACCATTCCAGTGGAACTTGTTTACACTGAAGTGATGTCTTACTTAAAATCAGATGCATAATAAGTTTTGATTCTCATGAATACACATACAAATAGTTTATTTTTGCCATGCACTTTACTTGTAATGAATTTAAAACCGACTAAACTTCTTTTCTCCTTGTGTCGTTAATTTGGACACAAGCCCAATCCAGATTTTTGACTCGTTATCTGCACACATCTGGACCACACATTTCAGCCTCTCACACTCTTTTAACTTCAGCTACGTTTGTGGGCTGCTTCCTCTCATGCTGTCAAAATATTTATAGAAACCCATTTTAGCATTTTTATTGTCATGTAAAAACTGTAAGATTGGGGGGGGTGTCATAATGAGGTTCAGTTACCCAAAAGTTAGTTGTTAGTTGTAAAACATTCGATTTGAAAAACTTTAGCATAAAATCTAAGAAGGATTTGTCTAGAGTGCCTGGCTAATTGGACTTAAAAGCAATGCCACACTTCCTTTGTTAATTTAAATCACATTTTTTAAGCTAAATTAACTTAAAGGCAAATAAATCCAACTTAATTAGCATACTGATTTAGTTCTATTTTTGACAATGGGAGTACCAATTTAAGTGGCCAAATAGATAGAAATGGCATAATTTTTGCTTTTTTTTTAAATACAAAAAAAAAAGGTCATCACCAAAGGGTATTCGAGGCTATGTCTAGGGTGTAAATTAAATGACATTGCTAAATTATATTATTAAATGATATTTTATCAAGATATGGTATGGTACTGATGTCCATAGTACTAAGGGACAGGTGCCAAAGCTATGAAACATCTTTTAATAACTTTTATATTTTGCAGCTTTGGTTCAGATCTTTATGCACAGGAATGGAGGTTTCAAAAGGAAACCCAAGCAAATGAGGGCTTTAGCTCTATTTTAAAGACTGAATAGTGGCTCGCTAGCAGTCTTGAGTTTCTAATGCTAACCTTCACCTTCCATTGTCCTCACTAGGCGTTTACATTTAGCAGATTATGCAAACACCCTACAACTGAACCTTTCATGTTATTCAGGTAATACTTTTGTGTCTGCTTATTAATCTTCAACATTGTTCTGTGTTTGTTAGGACTTGCAAACCCACATGCCTTTGAAATATGCATGAAAATGAAAGACCTGTTGAGCTTGGTACAAGCTATAATGATTAGTTTTGAGGCCATGACCATTTTTGGACAAGAATGCTAGCCAAATTGCGTGATCTGGACTCTGCGAAAATAACCATGTACCTAATCCAGCACTAATTATTCCTGTTTTTGCATGTCCTTGGATCAGCACCATATGGAAAAATGTGATGCATATTTTATTTATTTATTTAACATCTGCTCACTGGGAAGTGGTGTTTACATGAAGAACTGGATTGAAGCTCAATTGCAGCAGCTGAAACTTTACACTTTCTTTGATCAGACATATGACAATTGAGCATATCAGACTGGAGCATGGAGTGAAATACCAAACCATTAACAAATAAAAACCTACTTCTGATTTAGGATACTAGTCACAGAGGTGCAAAAGAGATATTTGCTTATTAAGATCTAGTTTTACCCAAGCTTGTTTTTTTCCCAGCTAAGATTTCTGGTGAAGGCTGTGTGTATTTGTATGTATCTTCATATCCATACATTACAATTTTACCTGACCTCGACTACAAATACTGAGCATATGAACAACATCTTTGAAGAAAAAAAAAAAAGCCTGGCACAAATAAATGACAAATGAATGTGAGATAATGAAAAGCACCAAAGGAATGCTTCAAATTAGATTCAAATTTAAATTTCATGCAGCAATTGACAGTCAAACCTATTACAAATCAAAGATAAAAGTGTTGCATTTATTTTTGGGTTAATATCTCCTGTTAAAGGATGCACAGGAATTTGAGTGACATGTCTCATTATTCAAGGTGATGCTGAATCCTAAAATCTATAATGCTTTGAGCAAAAATGCAAAACACAAAGGAATGCAAAACTGAAAGCTCTTGAAAGGAAAAAAAAATGTATGTGTGCAAAATGTTCTCCTTATGGGTTTGTTTGGAACTAAACTGGGAGCGATAAGATTCTGTTTCAGAACTGTTCTCTGAATAAATGTCCCAGTTAGTTAAACCTTTTGGTGCGACCAATTACTTCTTATATTACGGAATATAAGATATAATGTCCAAGTTGCAGAAATATTCACATTTTTGCCATAAATGTTTTTTGTCTTGCTTTCACAACCAACCTTTTTCATGACACTGAGCACCAGACAACTAATGGATACACTGCAAGTCCTTCAGTCAAAGAGTGAAAGAGTGACATTGGAACAGTGCAGCAGGAAGAGGAAATGCCGCTGAAGGCCATTAGAGTGATTGGGAGTGACAGCGCCCCAACACTCATTAGCACCTAGCTCCTACCAGCGATGCCGATACACCAAGTGATGTGACACCGGCTGTCTAGAACTGATATGTGGAGACGTGACATATTCTTTTATTTTGAAAATGGAAAGACGTTGATTGGGATCAGCTGTCTGCCAGGGAACCCAGTGATGTGTTTACGCTCTGAAGCTCTGAAGGTTTGCAGTCAACTTGGTCACAATGTAGTCTACCAAGCCCAAAGCACATGCCTGATACAAGATAATACCTTGTCCAATACAAGGCTAGTACCAGACCTAGTGTAATCTAATAACATGTTCACTATCCAGTCCAGTACCCAACACCTAGAGCTGTCCAGTACTTAGCACCAATTCTGGTCCAGTACCCAATACAAAATTCTGTCCAGTAACTAACACCCAGTCCTGTCCTGTGTCTAGCATTCACTCCAGTGCAAAATGCCCAGTCCAGTACCCAACATCCAGTCCAGATTGTTCTGATAGTAAGTTTGCTACCCAATCCCATACCCAACACTCAGACAGGTTCAAAATATCCAGTCCTGTCCTGTATAAAACACCAAGTCCAATGCAGTCTAGTATCCAACAACTAGTCAAGTCCAGTCTATTGCAGTACCAAGCACCCAGTCCAATTTAGTCTAATATCCAACAACTAGTCCAATCCAGTACCCAACAAGCAGTAGAATCAAATACAGTAACTAATCCAGTATGCACTACAGTCTAGAACCCAGTGGCCGATGGGAGCCTTTCTGTGTGGAGTTTGCATGTTCTCCCTGTGTCTGCGTGGGTTTTCTCCTGGTGCTCCGGTTTCCTCCCACAGTCCAAAGACATATGGATTAGGTTGACTGGCTACTCTAAATTGCCCATAAGTGTGTATGTGTACCTGCCACCAGATGAGGGTTTGGGTCCCTCTGGTGTGCTATAATCACCCAAGAGAATTCAGGGAAACTAGTTGATAGCTTCCTGGATTGCTGACCCTTAACTATGAGGACGGAAACAGACAGACAGCCGCACTTGAGTTCTTCCACATCAGCCTTTGAAAACTTTGTCTTTATGGACCATGCACAGAAGCATAGTCATGATGAAACGTGTTTGGAACCATAAGTTCCAGTGAAAGGAAATCTTAATATGTTTAACAAAAAAATCCTATGCAATTATGTGCGTCCAACAGTTGGAGAAAAAACACATACAGTATATTAAAATTATGTGATGGTCAGGTGGACTTTTAAATAAAAAAAAAAAAATGAAGGACTAATGTGTATCCTGGCACTGGGAATGAACACTGGGGTAACTTTGGATAAAGAATGGATATACTTTTCCACCATTTATTTACATCAAGACATTCTTTGATTTACAGTTGATAAATATTTAGATAAACACTGATTATATGGAGGAGTGATGTGTTTGGCTTCAGGGCACCTGTGTGTTTAAACCCGCCTCCATTCATTTAAATAGCTGTTCCCATCTGAGTTTGCCAAACACACACACATACAGATGCACAATGGAGCTGTTCACTGCCATCATACACGCTGTTTCATTGAGCATGGTACTGGCTGGAGCTGAGATACACTGGACATATAAAGGCAAGTACAATTACTTTTGTAAATTAGATTTAAATATTACATTTACTCCTACGGTATTATAGTGCTGACGTTATATAAACACAGTTAAGTCATTCAACACTGAATATTGTTGTCTATGACACTAACAACCTTCCTATTATTAGAGGAATATTATTAGTATTAGAGATGTATGTAGACTTCAGTCACTGGGCTGAAGTCACGCTTTTGGGAAAAAGTGTTACGGTAAAATGTAACACCCAAGATCTGCACTCAGAAAAAAAAGCCCAAACAAAAATATTAAATTTATTGTCCCTGGGGTGGTACCATTATCTGTCTTTCATCCGCAAATGTGCATACAGTGTACTCTTAAAAAAAGGAAGGCACCTCATTGGACTGTAATTACCTTTTAGAGTGGATATTTCAAGTTGCACAATATAGCTTTCTCGGTAAAAGATAATACACATTCAACTACAAAAGGTGTATCTTTGAGGGCACAATTCCAGAGATAATAAATGGTACAGTTTAGTGCCCTTTTTGTGCGAGTGTGGGAAAAGTTGTACTTGTGGATATTTGAGGTTTCTGCAGCACAGTGATATGTTTTTGTTTTCACCCTAGCTCAGCGGTGCTAATTTTGAACCGTATCACCAACAGATTTTCTTCGAACCTTTTATGTACCAAATAAATACATTATAACATAACTAATTTTCAAGTTTTATTTGCCAGAAAGTCTCAGGGCACAACCAAAAGTGAGACTGTATTGTAAACGCACATCAGAGGTTTACAGCCTTAACACTCTTCATACAACCAAGAATGAATACTTAACACACTCACTTTATAGAGAGAAGAACTGACATAAACATGAATATATCTGTTTCACAGAGGGTTCTCTGGATCAGATCCACTGGGCAGATAGGTACCCTGCATGTGGTGGCCATAAACAGTCTCCCATTGACATCCAGCGGCGTAATGTGCAATTCAACCCAAAGATGCTACAGCTCGAGTTGACTGGATATGGTGAGATGAAGAAGGGCAAATTCCTCATGACCAACAACGGACACTCAGGTAGCTAAATGTCTCTCATCTTAGTCTGTCCAGACTGTGTGTATAACCTATTATAAATGCTTATAAAAGGTTCAGAGGGTTAGGAATGAAAATACTCAAAGTAAATACTGATGATTCACATGAATAGATTCCCCAAAACGTAAAGTGACTAATTCTACTTCAGCATGAAGCTCAACTTACAAATCAGGTTTGGCCTTTTTTTTCCTCCCTTGTTTTCTTCATCACTTCACTTGAATGGAACATGGTGCAAGTTTCCCATCGTTCCTTCATGCATGCCAGTACAGGCAGCTTTAAAACTGCCTGTCTTTGCGCACGTCTACAACTATACACCTCACAGAACTTGCTTCCAATAAGCCCAGTGAATATATCTTTTTCAGAAAATAAACACACACATACATATATCAGTGATTCTTGAGAGTTGGGACAACACATGTCCCACATAGACAAGTCTTATTTATATAAAAAATAAAGAAATTAATAATGGCATACTCACAAAGTTAGATCTAAAGGAATTGTGAATACTGATGCTATGTTTTAGCATAGATAATTACTTTTTGGGGGGATATTTGTTTAAATGTAGTATGACCATTTGTTAGACAGCCCATGTGATTTCTCTTGTCCTCAGCAAGAGGTCACAATAAATTGTATGAATTGTATTCGCCAGCACCAAAAAACTTTAAAAACCTCTACAATTGTGAAAACATTTTTATCAAATCAAAGATAATGGTTATAAATGTATAAAACAATGCATGCCATGAACATCTAAAAATAATTTCCATAGAAATTTGCCTATCAAAGTTGTGTCCTCTGTTTCCGTCAACTCCGTCAGATTTTTTCATAAACCTCATTAAATCGGGCAATAGCATGGTCAGCTATATCCCTGAGGGTCCCTTTTCATTCT
>JANZLB010000010.1:1248116-1263405 GCA_026167865.1 Notarius quadriscutis
TGCTAACCTCTGCTTTCATACAACACAATAATAACAACACAATAATATTGTATTGTATGAGAGGAGAGGTTAGCACTCCCCTTGATAAGGATGGAAACGGTCCTTGTGGCTTTATTACTACTACTACTACTACTACTATAAAGGCACAACTATGAACAATAACCTGCTATGACAATAGTCACAACAACTCTACACTTTGCAAATACAATAAATAAAATTCATTTTGTCATGATTTGGAATAAATTATTTTAATAACGCTTGCTTAATAACAAACACAGAACTATATCAAATTCGTTACACTACTGTAAATAATATGTCCAAGGAAATGCGTCCAAAGCATTAACTGACTTAATACGTGTGCATATGATTATGACGTGTATCCGGTTGACCAAAAAAAAAAGTATCAAAAAGCATATTGACGTTCTGTCTACTACAGCCTGCCTGTTCAGAGCGGATACTCGGCCAGGGGAGATTACAGCAGCCTGCCGGAACACTCACAGGACTAGAGTACTGGACCACAACTAAACTAACTAACTGTTAGGGTACTAAATCAGCACCTTATTGAACAGCGTGCTTTGCTATGCTGGATGGTTCCGAGTGCACTTGGTGAAGTTTGAGCCGGTGCACTTCAGGACACAGTGCGGGCCAATGAGCTCGCGCGCGCTGTGACGACACACCCGGGCCACCACGCCCCCAGCGTGGATACCGACAGCTCCAGTCAGAGCAGGAGCACAATACTGTCACTTTACATGGGTCTGGACTTTTCAGCCACGATGGGGAGTTTTCATATTCAACCAACACAAGTTTATCAGTCTCTCTTTGCCTGAACAATAGCACTAGAGTGAGCAAACCCTCAGTGCGGCGCGTTAACGGTTTGTATCTCGGCTTGTTTTTAATCAGGATGTCAAGTTTATTGAAAAGCCGGTAACGATACATACACACAAAAAAGACAAGAAAAAAAAAAGTGAGTTTGCTGAATGTTGAGCATCACACAAAAGGGATCGACGACGGAGTTGAGCGATTTAGACAAGTGTCATTTCGCTTTTGAATGTTATAAAGAAGCATCGGGGCATTTTTATTTCTCGTGTTTAACAACATGGAACATTTAGCAGCAGAGTGCCTTGTGTCGATGTCCAGCCGCGCAATTGTTCACGGTCCGAAAGGGAACAGAGACATGATCCGACCCGAAACTGCGGCTGCACCCAGGAATGGAGAAGAGACCAAGGAACCTCTGGTGAAGGACAACTCTTCTCTTTTTGTTGTGGCCCGGATTCTGGCGGATTTCAATCAGCAGAGCCCTAATAATTTCGCCGAGCAGGCAAAAACGAAAGAAGACGACAGCATGCCACCGAGCCCAAGGCGAGAGGAGGATGGAAACTCTGCCACACCTACCGCCGTCCCTGCCGACTCGGCCCTTAAACAAAGGGGCAAGCGATGGAGGGCTCGGGCTGAGCAGGAGTCCCCGCAGAAAAAGCACAAATGCCACTATTCTGGCTGCGAAAAAGTTTATGGCAAATCGTCACATCTCAAAGCTCACCTAAGGACACATACAGGTCAGTTTCCATTGCAGCCAGTAGTGCTTTGTCATTTTACACCTTACAGAAACCGGTTTGGGATTAAAACAAAAAACCACCCGAGTTACACAAGGATTTATGAGTGTACATCTACCTCCATAATACAACAAAAAGACCCAAACCTTCCTTATTTCTGCCATAGCTAAAATAGACAGAATTTCTCCTACATCACAATCTTAAACAAAACTAGGTGGTTGTTGTTTAAACTGTCGTGCGAAGTGTCGTAAATAATAAACGTCACGCCCACAGGAGAAGCCTGGGTATCTGGTCAGTTCTAGAGCAACAGTTTCCCACCGGTTTAACCCACACCACCATATCCGGTGTCGTCTGTAGGCTACAGATGAGCTCACTTTCACCAGAGACGCTGATTAGTCTAAAATTGGTGTGTTGGGAACACTATGTCCTGACAAAAAAAGTGCTGGAAGTCAATGCGGATTAGCGCGCAGTCCTTTACTGAAGCAGAAACCGTTAAAAAAAAAAAAACAACACCTTTCATAACCTACCACACACCTACTCTATTCAAGAAGATTTAAAAAGTTGCTAACACTAGAAGGTCACCAAGCAGCTAGCTAGCTAGCTAGCAAGCAAGCAGCTCGCAGTGTCGCGCTCATGCTAACACCACTGGCCCTTTTTTACACTACTGATAATCCAAGCCATGTAAAGATTAGAATAAACGCGCAGGAAAGTGAATAAAAGGAAGGGGAAAAAACAAAGGGAAGAGAGGGAGGGGTCGGCTGGAGGAGTTGTGTAGATGTAGGTGCTTCTTAAACCCTTTGTTGTGAAGTGCCACACCCCCGCGCGCGCTCCACTGCCAGCTGATCTGGCCAGCAACAGACTCAGCTAGACGAGCGACGAGAGAGCACAGCACCACCCCTCACATGCACATCTCAAGCTTCTCTTTCTACAAGTTGTGTATCCTTATCCAATGATCCCCCCCCCCCCCCATGTTATAAATATTTAATCAATAATGTCCCCCAAAACAGTTTCATTGTACAACAAAGACAGCCAAGTCCCTTCTCCATCCCATCCCCCCTTCAAAAAAAGAAGTCTTGCACTATAGCATTAAGCACATCTGGCATCATAAAAGTAGAAATCACCACCAAGGCTTTGCCTTGACGTGGCGAGCATGGTACACGCCCATTCAGATGTCCACGGCTGCCATGACACACCCTTTTCAGATGCGACAGTGAGTGCAGACAGGATGCACCATATGAGCAGCAGTGGAAAGGTTTTGTTCATGAAGCTTTCAGCACCAGGTTCAAACAAGGCCTGAATCCTAAAGCAAGTCCACTAACCTACGACTCGTTTGTGCTGGATGGTTCATTTCAAATGAATTCATTAACTTCTTACTTCCACACACCTCTTACGTCTCCCTTTGTTTTACCTCCATTGAGTCTTGGATATTTCTGGACATTGTATGAGATCACAGTTACATACAGTATTCAGAGTTACCACAAACTGATGTAATGCACCATGTGGTATCACCACAGTTTGTCACATGTGGCCTGTCATATAGTTTATTTATTTGCCCTTGCTTGACTTTCAGGCTTGCGACTGGGTGGTGTTCTGGTTGAATAATGAGTATTCCGTCTCATTTGTTTTGGTAATCAGAGAATGTGGGTCATTTGAGTTCAGCAGTCCAGGCTCTGCCAAACTGCTATGCATGAGTCTTTCCAAAGCACTCAGCAGATTTTCCCTCAGTCCCAACCAATAGATCAAAGAGAAAATGGATCCCTCTCCCAGCTAAACACCACTGTCTAAAAGAAGGGGGAATACTGTGTTATAAAAACAAACTGGTGAGCCAAGTGGGCTGGAGTCCTTATTTGACTTTAGCAACACCCTGAACTCTGTGCCGACTCTGGTTTGAACTCCGTGTTGGAACATTTGTCCTCCTGATTCAGAATCTGGGCACAGACCTCTGTTTCTCTCAGAATAAAAAAAAAATACTTGGAGCTCAGGATTTTTTAGATGACTCACTGTAGCATTGCTAATGTTTTTGATATGAGGTCATATTGGAATGCAGAACTGTTTTTTTCCCCCTACAGTATTAGTTTTGGCTTGGAATTTTGCATATATGTGTGCTGTATGCTGTGGAATGACTGGGAAGCCAGTCCTCACATGTGCTAGCTTGCTGTGAGAAAAGGACGTTTATGATGGCGCTTGAGCAGATGTACTATTGTGATCAAATGCTAGCTTAAATCATGTGACAGAGGGCTTGACTCACTGCTTTGAAGGAGACTGCAGTACTGTATGCATTGAAATGCAAATATGGTGAGAACAATGTTAAATAGTAAATGTAATCTCAGGAAAAAGGAAAAGAAAGGTTTGTTGTTTTTGATGGCTGTAGCACAGTATTAATATGCTTCATCACTGATTATACTAACATGCAGCTAACAGGCTTTGGAAGGCTAACTAATGACTCTGCAAGCACATTTCACTTTGAGTGACTGCACATTGTTTTCCACACATCTAGACCTTGTGAAAATCCAGCTTGTTGACTGTTTTAGCTTTCGAGTGTTTGCAGTACTGTTCTGTATAATTGATCCATGTGTCTGAAGTTTACTTGTCCATTCCCTGTAATCCTGTGGTTAAAATGTTCTTGATTTGAGATAAGGTTAGTGGGATGACCTTGAGGTGGCTTCCCAAGAAATCTGTTACAGCTTAGTGTGACTGTACAGCCAGATTTGCTGTCTCTAAATATAGATTTGAGAATGTTTGGTCATTCTCCTTGTTCTCTAGTTTTCATGGTAGATAGTTGTCTGTATATTAATTTGATAATCAGAATCCAGTGGATGAGATTTGATGCAGAAAAATCAGATGTCTTACATTAGAGAAACAAAATATGGCCAACTGTACACCAACCTAAAAGCTGGGAAAAAATTATGTACTGAAATTTTTTGGCCTTTAACCTTAATTCCCACATAAGCTCCATAAAGATAGTTCTGACTACAAAACTTCCACATAACACAGAAACCTGTAGGAGAAAATCTAAGATTCTTCGAATGTGAGGTTGTGCTGTGCAAGGCTCATAATTCATAATCACCCACACAGATGGATGACTAGCACTAGATGTGTTGTCTTATCCTTGACGTAATATGCTTGCAGGTTGCAATTGAGAAAATTCTGTAATATATTTCTGTAATGCATTGAAGGGGGAAGGAGGAACACCCACTAGTGCTTTGGTGCAGTATGTGTGTGAAATAAATAGGGTGGGGTCCATGTGAGAAACACACTCATGAAACTTGACAGTTTAAGTGCATTGAACCGTACAAAGCCGAGACTCTTATATGTGTGGGCAATTTGGCACGCACATGCTATGCTTATAGTGCATTTGAAGTATTTTCCTTGAGGTCTTTACTGCAATAATTTTTTAGCAAAATGACTGCTGTATGAGTTGCAAAGCCACATCTCAGACTTTTGTCTCTTCCTAAAATATTAAGTGTGGCTTAGCTTAAACTAGGCCATATGTTAATGACTAAAATGTCTTTAGCTGGGTGTTTTGGTAATATCTGAGATGTATGTTTGATAATCTGTCATTTCATTTGCTTTACCCTCCATTTGAACTGGAACTTTCATATAATTTACACCAGACTTGGATTTGACATTCCCATTGATAATACTTCACTATAAAAAAAAAATAGCCATCTGGAAGTTTATTAAGTGCACAAATGTGTTTGATTAGCAAACGAAAGATGGAATCTTGTGATTGGAAAGGGTATGCATGGGTGTTTTGGGATAATCTCTCTAAACATAATCCAGTCTGCTACCTGTACAGCTCCATAATGTCATCTGGCTCATATAGGTTGAGATAGTGTAGGAATAGAGTGAGAATGTCTAAAAGAATGAAGCAGGGGGTTTAACTGAGTCACACTGGGGTTGTAGGCTATGGTTTATGCAGTTACTCTTTTCCTTTTCTCTGCACTGAATTACAGAATGTAGGTCAAAGGTGTGTTAAGACATGGCATTTTCAAGGGTACAGGCTGAATACAAATGGCTTGCTGTATTGTGTGGGTTTGCAAGGCTTCAGCAGGTTGAGGGTCGAAGGTTACGAGACAGATTTGTCTAAAAAACTCAAAGGTGGGGCATGGGTTCCCTTTCCTCCAAACCATTTGGCCTTAGCTATGGAAAATAATCTGAAATGCAATACATTGACAAGAGATAAGCTAAAGCAGGGTTGGGGTTTTTTTTGGAAAACATTTCACAAAACACAAAAGGCATTGGCATTCAGTTTGGTGACCCTGTCCCATATCTCACAGAGGTTGCAGCACTTGTGTGTTCATAACCCACCTGCAATATCTATAGAGCCTAATTAGATAGAATACTTATGCTGCCATGATGAAATTGAATAACATGAATAATGTATCATGTCACGTCAAGTACTTTGTGTTTAGTGTAGGCAAAGTGATTTCGTTGATGTGCTCATTAAAGGTGCGCTGGGAGGCACCTCTAATCCTCATGGTTCCTAGTGACCCTGACAAAATGCCATGTTCTAACTGCATTAACTTTTAATAGGCCTCACAAGTAATCACGCAATCTAACCAAAGGACATAATGGAATATTTCACAGACTGTTTGCTTTTTTGTTCATCCACTAACCCATATTGCTCCTGGAGGCTCCTCTTGGCATTGTTTTCTTGAGGCACCATCATGAGGCACCTTTTTTGTACTAATCCACAGGCAGGAATCTGGCTCATTATTTTCACCAAGATAATGAAAACACTATTTATCAAATCTTCTGTATAAATCTATGCTGAATAAAGTTTAGATAATGCACTGGGATGTATAATAGACCATAGTCTGGTTCTTAACCTCCTCCTGTACTGTCCTTCACACAACACTGAGCTCACGTATCCTTTAGTTAGCTTTGGCAGAACCTTATAAAACCACTCTGTTCCTCCCCACCCCCTCAGCCTTGTGTCCTATTTCCCTAGCTGCCAGGGCTTTAAGAAAATGAGTTGCTGAGGTGTTGTGCGCTTGGCAGTGCCTGGCCTCGCTTGCCCTCTGGTTGCATGTGACCCAAGGGTGTCGGTTTCTCCTGGCAGGAAAGAGAACTGCCATGTTGCTGCATTTTTTAAGCCTTCTTGAAGATTCATAGAGCCACCAGTGGAGGGGCTCACACAACGCTTAGCAATGGCTGCTCATTTTGCCTTGCCTAGGACATGCTGTACAGAGTGGACCCATAGGGGATGAGTTGATGTCAATGCCCCCCCACCTGTTGATGTAGGTCATTTGTGCAGCTGCAAGCAGTCTGATTTGGGTCTTTTCAGTTTGCTCATTTTGGAGCTAAGAAAGAAAAGAGAGAGGGGCATGATATACAGTGCCAGTTAAAAGTTTGGACACCCCTACTCATTCATAGGTTTTTCTGTATTCTGATTATTTTCTACATTGTAGAACAATACTGAAGACATCAGCACTATGAAATAACATATGTGGAATTATGTGGTAAACAAAAAAAAGTGTTAAATAAACAAAATATGCATCTAAAATATATTTTAGATGCATTTAAAATGTATTATAGATGCTACAAAGTAGTCACCATGTACCTTGATGATGCTTTGTACACTACTGGCATTATCTTAACTAGCTTCATGAGGTAGTCACCTGGAATGCTTTTCAATTAACAGGTGCCTTGTCAGAAGTTAATTAGTGCAATTTCTTGCCTTCTTAATGTGTTTGAGATCAAACAGTAAATAATACAAATACGGTAAATAGCCCTATTCCGCAACTATAGTAATCCATATTATGTCAAGAACCGCTCAGTTAAGTAAAGAGAAACGACATCCATCATTACTTTAAGACATGAAGTGTATTTTAATTAGTAAAAGTAAAGAAAAACCATTGAATTAGAAGGTGTGTCTAAACTTTTGATTGGTACTATATATGCGCCTTTTATTTATTTATTGTATGGCAGATTTGTGGTGTCTCCAGGCTGTCACGTGCATTAACTGTAGTTTGCAAGGTGGTTGACCCCTCCCTGTCCATACATTTTGAGCGGAAGATCCAGAGTAGCGTGTTATGTGAGAGGTGGTTATGGCATAGATGAAAAGGCTCATTCAATCTGATGGGCAGTGGCTTTGGGGGTGGGGAGGAGTGGGGGGGATTGGTCTGCTATTTCATGTACAGAGTGAAAAGATCTCATTATGAATGCTCTCAGTCTGTCAGTGGGAAGACTGATAAAGACACTGATGAGGGTCTGGGTATGTTCTGGCCCTTTCTTTAATGATCAAACATATTAGTGTTATTTCAAATTGTACTGTATGGACTTTGTACTGTATTTAGTCACTGGAACAACCAGGGGGAGGGGGGCATGACATAAAGCCACACCCAAGGTGCTCAGCACCCTCCTGTACACGCCAGCATTTCTGTAGATAGAAACAGCTTCTAATAACAGCAGTCGTCTCTGTCTTTAGTTAACCAGGCTTAAAAAGATTAGCCCACAGTCTGCAGCAAAGAAAGCCTGTTAGGGGTTTATAGTGCCATCAGCTAATTAATGAGTCTAATAATATGTTGAGATGTAGACTTCTACCAAACCTGCCTCTTTCCTGTACAAAGACAGTAGAAATCTACATGACTTATCTGAGCGTAACTGCCTGACTATCTGGTGCATCTGAGTTCCTCTGAGCGTTGAAGCTGGTGGGTGGAGTGACTTATAGTTATCACAAATGGAATACTGAAATGGCTGACAGCAAAGACCCTCCCATAGCACACAAGGCTGGTGCTATTGTTCATACACAGATAGAACTGACAACACAAGACGAGACACACGGTTCAAAAGTTATTTTTCATCAGAAACAAAGGATAATAACATTAAAAATGGTTCTGTTTTGCCATCCGATTTTTCAGCAAGACCATTTCATCCCACGCATACTGTATGTCTTCATTCTATCTACACTTCAAACAACATTAATCGTGTATTTGTTCAAGTCAAATCAGTGATGGTAGACTGAAAGCCTTTCAAGGGCTGGTGTCTGTGTGGTTATACAGACCCTCTACCATACTCCCATTCACATGTGCACACAGACAGTGACACAGATGCACTGACACACAAGGTGTGATGTTCTTCTGTATTCTGCCATGCTCACTGGAATTTTTCTGGAGGAATTTTTCTTTTTCTCATTTCATCTCATTATCTCTAGCCACTTTATCCTGTTCTACAGGGTTGCAGGCGAGCTGGATCCTATCCCAACTGACTACAGGCAAAAGGCGGGGTACACCCTGGACAAGTCGCCAGGTCATCACAGGGCTGACACAGACAACCATTCACACGCTCACCTACAGTCAATTTAGAGTCACCAGTTAACCTAACCTGCATGTCTTTAGACTGTGGGGGAAACTGGAGCACCTGGAGAAAACCCACGCGGACACAGGGAGAACATGCAAACTCCACACAGAAAGGCCCTCGCCGGCCACGGAGTTCAAACCTGGACCTCCTTGCTGTGAGGCAACAGCGCAAGCCACTACATCACCGTGCTGCCCTAATGAGATAAATCAATGTTATATAATATTAATGTAATGATAGTTAACACATGTAAATGTTTATCACCTCAGAAATTTAAAATCATGCTGGTAGTGATGAATGAAGTTAGAATTGGTCTAAGGTTTATTTTTTTTTCTAGAACCTACAATTAAAAGGCAATGAATTTTGCCTCCATCATTCTAGGTGAAAAAAATAAAATAAAATCATGACAGGTTTTACTTCCCCTCCCATTACTGTGGTCACGCATCATCAGCAGACAAACAGAAAGTGGGTTGAACCCACAAGAAAACACATGATGATTCTCACCTGTGTGTGATCACAGCAACTTTAGTTCTGTGTTTGTTTGTCCTTTCAAGGACAAAAAAAAAATGCTCTGAACCAGAGAGAAAAACAGAACTAAGAGAGGTCACACAGAACACTCACACCAGAACACAAGCTCAACAAGTGTTGAACTTGAACAAGACAAAAGCCCTGAAATATTGGGACATTATTATTTTTGTTGTGTTGAAATCCCTAGTAGGAAAACTAAACTGTGACCAAAGCTCTGTCAAAGTTTGCTTGCCTCCAGAGTCTTCCTTTCCACCCACCTTCAACTGCTTTTATATAACATCCCAATCTAAACAAATCACAAAACACTGTTCCCGTATAATGAATCCCACTATTGCCAAATCATATGACAGTCCCCACTGTAACCAATCACATGACAATCCTCATCTATAACCAATCCCACTCTAACTGATCACACAGTCCTGAATTATAATTAGTCCCACTCCAGCCAATGAAATGAGTCTCCACCCGCAAGTTAATAAGTCACAGATTATTCAAAATAGGCATTATGAAAAAATGAACAACAGAAAACTGATTTTTTCTCTCCTTTACAAATTTGATCATGTTACTTTCTGAACAGGACTCAAGATGCTGCCTACGTAGGCAGCCTCCATCTGGAAGGACCCTAGGTGAAGTGATAAGTGAAGTGTCCATGATAAAAATGAAACATGGCATGTTAATTGCTGAGGTGTTTCATCTAATCAATTACTCATGCAAACCACAGTGCAGCTTTTCATTGGTGTTTTTGTTTGAGTGGCTAACACTTGAGCAGTGCACAACACACACACACACACACACACACACACACGAGAGCTTTCCTACTTCAGCTGCCATTTTGTCTATAATTATAATCTTTTGTTGGAGAGTTCATTTTATCTTAAAATATCATGCAAAATGATCTTTTCAGGTATTTTACCTGAAAGTCTATATAATTGAAAATAACTTAAAATGAAGATACTTGTACCTTATCGCACTCTGATCAGATGGCAGGCATGTGCATTTGTGTGCGAGATTACAGTGAAGGCTTTTTGGGGGCGGGGGGAAGAAGAACAATAACATCATGCTCACTGTAAATATATGCTGGAATGTGAACTAGCATGTTCTGGTGTTCAGAGTTACCTGCTAAATATGCCAAGTTCACAACTTTCATTTCAAACCTTTACTGTTTTATTACATTTCATCCACAAATAAATTACATTAAGTCCCCTTTGTTAAAAAGCCAAATCTAAAAAGTTAGGTTATTAATTTTAAATTTGATCTAATCGAAAGTTTTTGGGGAAAATAAATATTTTACCTGTGTCAAAAATGCAGGTACTTACAGATGTAGGCACAGAGGAGAGTAGGGAAGAAGACAGTCAACAAAGCCAAAATGATAAACAGAGGCGAAATCAGGAAACAAGTGAGTGTCAGGCAATCAGCAAACATATAATGGGTGAGACAAAGCCAAAAAGAGCAAGCAAAGGTCAGAAAAACAAAGCGACAGAGAATGCGAGGCTTGGTATGAACTAGGCAAACAGAATAAGTCACACTGGAGTGTTGTGTGAGAGTGGCTTAAATAGGTGGAGTACTGATTAGGGGAATGCATGACAGCTGTAATTAATACTCAGGTAACAGAGGGTGCTGTGGTTCTTGGGGATTGTAGTTCTGAATGTCCATGTTTGTAGTTTGTGTGTTCTCAGCAGATTTCTTGACAGAACACCCCCCGAGGAGCTTCCTCTGGGAGCTATACTCTTATGAGGACACCCTCTACCTCATGGCGCAGGCTTGTGAGGATTCTGGGCATGGAATTCTTGCCTGAGGAGAGAGAGTCTAGAATGTCCTTGGTGGGGACCCAGTGCTGTTCTTCAGGTCCATACCCCTCTCAGTCTACCAGGTATTTGACTTTCCCCTCTTCTGTGTTTTGAGTCAAGGATCTTGTTTACCTGGTAGATGGGCTCACTCTCTACATGGTGTTAAGGGTGCTCAGGCACTGGTGTGTTTTCAGCAAGGGGACCTGGGATGGCTGGTTTAAGGTTGGAGACGTGGAATGTGGGAGATAGTCTGCTGTGAGGGGGGAGTTCTAACCGGTAGGAGACTTCATTGATGTGACACAGGATCTTAATGTAACATGGCTGGAGCATCTTGCAAGTGTTGAGCTCTCAGATTCCTTGTGGCCACCCATACTCTGTCGCCAGGAGAGAAGTCCAGGTTGTCTCCTCAGTATGTTTGTCTGCATATTCCTTATATTTTGCATTGACCATTTCCAGACATTGGTGAACCTCCTCCCATATAGCTTGGCTGCATGTGAACTAATCCTCCACTGACTGGAGCTGGCTAGGAATGTCATCCCAGGGAAATAAGGGTGTCTGGTAGCCGAGTATGCATTGAAATTGGGTAGCTGTGTAGCAGAGTGTTTCAGGGAGTTTTGTGCATACTCGGCCCATGGGAGACAGCATGCTCAATCCCCCTGGTTGCGTCTGCAGAAAATTCTCAGGAAGCAGCCAATTTCTTGGTTGGCCCTCTCCACTTGCCCATTGGACTGGGGGTGGTAGCCAGAGGTAAGGCTCACTGACACCCCTAACCTATCCATGAAGCTTATCCAGAAACAAGAAATGAATTGAGATCCCCGGTCACTGACTATGTCTTCTGGGATACCATAGTATCTAAACACATGCTGGAAGAGGAGCTCAGCTGTTTGTGATGCAGTGGGGATGCCTGGTAGAGGAATAAGCTGAAGGCCTTTCAAGAAATGGCTTATGGTTACCATGATAGTTGTGGTGCCTTCTGACGAGAGGAGGTCTGTGATGAAGTCAATGGCAATACGGGACCATGGTTTTTGAGGTGTAGGAAGAGGGCATAACTTGCCAGCAGGAGGAGTTCTGGGAACTTTAGCCTGTGCACAAGTAGAGCAAGAGGCAATGTATTGGTTTCTCAGTCAGCATATTCTCCCACCAATACTTGTTCCTGAGCATTTGATGTGTGTGTGTGTGTGTGTGTGTTAGCTGCTGGGATAACCTGTGGCAGAAGATAAGTGAGCCCATCTGATGAGATGGGCTCACAACGGTTTAGGCACATAGAGTAGGCCAAGTGGTAGATTGTCAGGAAGAGTAGATGGTTGGGAATGTCTTATCTCTCTGTCTAGGTCCTATGTGATGGACTGTACAAAGCATTGGGATGGAAGGATGGGATGACTGACAGGCACTTGGTGTGCGAAACCAAAACTTCGGGAGAGTGCGTCAGCCTTCATGTTCTTAGAACCAGGGTGAAATGAAACGAAGTTGAATCTGGTGAATAATAATGCCCACCTGGCCTGGTGAGGGTTCAGCCTCTTGGCTGTCTTGAGGTATTCAAGATTTTTGTGATCTGTGAGGCTAATGAAAGGATGAGTAGCTCCTTCTAGCCAGTGCCACCACTCTTCTAGGGCAGGTTTTATGGCAAGCAGTTCTCAGTTGCCAATGTCATAATTCCTCTCAGCAGAGGAGAGCTTCTTGGAGAAGAAAGCTATGGGGTGGAGCTTCTGTTTCTCACCAAAGCATTGAAATAGGAATGTATCTCACCTACTCCAGTGTCAGATGAGTCCACTTATATGGTGAAGGGTTTCATAGGGTCTGGATGCTGTTGGACTGGAGTAGTGGTGAAGGCCTTCTTGGGATGCTGGATGCCTCTTTGGCCCAGGGATTCAACGGGAGGCGTTTAGGTCCTTTCTTAAGCAGTGTGGTTGGGGGGTTGCAATAGCACTGAAGCCCCTAATGAACCAATGGTAAAAATTAGCAAAGCCAAAGAAGCTCTGAAGGAGGTAGGAGTGGGCCAGCAGGTAACTGCAGATACCTTAGAGGAGTCCATGTTGACTCCTTCAGTGCTAATGATGTAACCCAGGAAGGAGATGCGATTTTGATGGAACTCGCACTTCTTGACCTTGATGTAGAGGTGATTTTCAAGAAGACGTTGTAGGACTGTTCTGATGTGCTTTTGGTGGCTCTCCTCATCAGGGGAGTAGATCAGGATGTCATCTATGTCTGTGATGGCGTACCTACCCAGCATGTCCCATAAAACATCATTAAATCAGACATTGGAACATGCTGGGTGCTGAAGGACCATATGGCATTACCCAGTATTCAAAATGGCTCACCTTGCTAAACACTGTCTTCCACTCATCACCTTATTTGATCCTGATCAGGTTGTAAGCACTTCGCAGATCCAGTTTTGAGAAGATTTTGTCAGATCTCAACTGTTCAAGGGCTGCAGGAACAAGAGGAAGAGGATATGGGTACTTAAAAGAAACCTGGTTCAGGCCTCTATAATCTATGCAGGGCTGAAGTCCACCTCCTTGTTTCTCAACAAAGAAGAAGCCCTCAGAAGCTGGAGATTTGGATGGTCAGATGTATCCCTGCTTAAGTGCCTCCTGAATGTATTCCTCCACGGCTGTGTGTTCTTTCTGGGACAAGGGATATATGCATCCCCAAGGTGGTGACATGCCAGGCAGTAGGTCTATAGTGCAGTCATAGGGTCAATCCGCACGCCTTTCCCTTGCTGAAGACCTCTTGTAGATCTATGTAACACTCTGGAACCTTGTCCAAGGAGTCTGGTTGAGGGCTCTCTGCAGAGGTGGAGGAGAGGTTGACTCGTAGATGCGAAATGCAATTTTGAAAGCAGGTGGGAGACCATTGGAGGATTTCTTTGTTCTGCTATGATATCAGTGGATCGTGAAGCTGAAGCCACAGGTAGCCAAGAATGAGATCATGATTTACTGTGGTGGTAACATAAAGGGAGATATGCTCCAAGTGCAGAATTCCCACCTGAATATGAATGGTCCATGTGGTGATGAGGCCATCTCCTATGGGTCCTCCATCGATGGTTCTGATGTTAAGCGCGCTTTGCAGAAGGGTTGTGGACAGATTGAATTTCTGCACAACCACACAGCTGATAGTTTCCTTCTGCCCTTGAATCCATGAAAGTGCAGATGATGTGCATGGCGTCTGTGAGCTTTAATAATACAGGGACCTGAAAGGACTTAGAATTAAGTTCTCACCAGACTCACTGTGTGTGTAGAATCTTCTGTTGGAACCTTACGGGGAGGACGAATGGGACAGTTGTTCAGTTGATGTTCTGAATTTCCACAGAAGAAACATAACCTCTCCCTTCTCCTCCTCTCATGCTCAGAATGAGAGAGCCTTGTATGTGAAACTTCCAGAGACACACTGTCATCAGAAGTAGAGTTAGGTTTAGTGCTTTCCTGAATGGAGGGTCTGTGAGCCAACAGATGATCCAGTCAAATTGCTAGATTGATAAGCAAGTCCAAGGTAAGCTGTTCATCACAGCAGGCGAGTTCACTGAGAACTGCAGGGCATAGACCTCTGCAAAAGACAGCAAAGGTCAGAAAAATAGAGAGACAGCCAGAGAATGCAAGGCTTGCTATGAACTAAGCAAACAGAACAATACTTCATACTGGAGTGTTGTGTCAGAGTGGCTTAAATGGGTGGAGTACTGATTAGGGGAATGCGTGACAGCTATAATTAATACTCAGGTGACGGAGGACACTGTAGTTCTTGGGGATTGTAGTTTTGAGTGTCCATGTTTGTAGTTTGTGTGTTCTCAGCAGATTTCCTGACAACCTGTAACCCTCACCTTAAAAAAATTGTGTGTAATTATTTTGCCTTTAAAACTAAAAAGTGTTACTAAATAAAACAAATAAATAAATACATTGATTAAAATAGTATAATTCTGACTAAAATAATAAAAAAATAAACATAATACATTTTTATCATCAAACAAGATAAATATAATAATAAGCATGTCATGGATAGAATAATAATAAAAATTATATTAAAAAATATACACACACACACACACACACACACAGTGGTGCTTAAAAGTTTGTGAACCCTTTAGAATTTTCTATATTTCTGCATAAATATGACCTAAAACATCATCAG
>JANZLB010000010.1:1367068-1382342 GCA_026167865.1 Notarius quadriscutis
GCGTCTTCGGCG
The DNA here is from genome assembly GCA_026167865.1 of Notarius quadriscutis. Taxonomy (NCBI): domain Eukaryota; kingdom Metazoa; phylum Chordata; class Actinopteri; order Siluriformes; family Ariidae; genus Notarius; species Notarius quadriscutis. The sequence goes on from JANZLB010000010.1 coordinate 1,367,081, forward strand.
TAATCCACAGAGCGCTGCTGCTCCCCCAACAAGTAGCTCTGGAAAACTATCCGGATCGATGAAAGCCGAATATAATGCTATATATATGATATAATACTAATAATGATATAATGCTAATGTTATATTTCTAGCTTGCTTTTCTATGTACATGTGCAACACAATATATCATGGGTTAGTGTTTTGGTCTTTAAGCTGCCTGATGATCATGGTGTAAAATATTGTTAAAAGATCTAGCTTATTAGACCTATTCACCTTTTAGCTAACTTTGGACTAATATTGTGAAGGCTTCCTATGCTAGCAACATTGTGAGTAATATAACTTGTGTCATGTAAGACATGAAAAATTAATTTCAGAGTATTAACTCTGGCTTCATTGTAGCTGATGACATTGTGGGACAGATTGGGATATGCTGATTTTAGTGATATACTGTAGCATAACTGTTTTAGCTTTAACCTCTGAGGGGCATGAGGAGGAAGTAGGCCTCAAGAAAGCCTTGGGCAAAGTCATACCAAAGTCCAGTGATGAAATTCCTCTTATTAGAAACTGGAAAGAAGGAAAAGAATGAAAAAGTTTGCTGATGAACTTCTGTATTGATCTCCTCTGAGGTAGATCACAGGTGATTAGCGATGCTATCCTCACCCTTATCTTTTTTTTATGTCTATGTTTTTGTCCCATTACTTAAGCAGAAATAAATCTCACAGAAAGACAAACTAGTTAGTCACATAAGGGTGCTAAAACATATGCTCAATGGTGGTAGAAAGTATTGATAACATGTCAGGCTGCAAAATAATTTCTGACATAAATACAAACTAAGAACCTTCACTAGCATGTAGCTCCCAGGTGGGTGGTGGTGGAAAGGTGATGTTTCGCTACATTGATCAATTAGCATTATTCCCCTCAGATTATAACACAAGTCCAACATCATTAGCTCACCTCTCGACAATGACTAAAAATATCAACATAAGCATCTTTACTTATCATGATAAACATTAGCATACAAAATTGCATTTGCTGGTTTACACTGATCAGCCATAAAATTAAAGCACTGACAGGTCAAATGAATTAGACTGATTCTGTTGTTACAATGGCACTTGTCAAGGGGTGGGATATATAAGGCAGCAAGAGAACAGTCAGTTCTCATAGTTAATGTGTTGGGAGCAGGGAACATGGGCAAGTGTAAGGATCTAAGTGACTTTGTCCTTCTAGCTCTATCTGACTAGTGTGTTTAATTTCTTTTTGCACATTCTTCAACTTTCTTTTTTAACTGTTTGGTTACACACTTTGTGTAATATTTTACTCTATCCTATGGATATTACTTTTTCTCCTCAGTGGAACAGCAGCAGCAAACTTGTTTATTCAAGAGTTCAGCTGCTAGCACTATAAAGAAATGCCAGTGGTGTTTACTTTATACCAGAAGAACTGAGGTGGAACTACTGAGGGTGCAGAGCCGGTACTATGGTGAGAGCTAGGTGCCTGGAGAAGTGGTGGAGGTACAAGCCTTCTATTCCATCAGTCGTGATGGGGAATGTGAACTCGCTGGCTAAAAAGACCGATGAGCTGGCTGCCCTGATAAGGAATCTGAAGATCTACAGGGAGTGCAGTTTGTTGTGCTTTATCGAAACATGCCTAACTTGTAACATCCCAAATGCTAACCTGGATCTACCAGGATTTACTACCATAAGGGCAGACAGAGACACCAAACTATGTGGCAAGCGCAAGCGTGAGGGTCTCACACACAACAACAGGTGGTGCAACCCAGGGCATGTCACAGTTAAGGAGACTATTTTGCAGGGACATTGAACCGCTGTCAGTGAGTCTCCGGCCATATTACATGCCTTGGGAGTTTTCGCACGCCATTGTTGTGTGTGTTTACATTGCCCCATGAGCATTTACAGAAACTGTGTGTGAAATCATCCACTCCACAATTGCAAGGCTTCAGAATTAACATACAGAGGCTTTTATAGTGACCTCTGGTGATTTCAATCTCTCTCTGACTTTCATCAATTTGTGGACTGTCCCACCAGGAAAAACAGGACAATAGACCTTACGTATGCCAACATGAGAGATGCATACAGTGCTACTCCCCTGCCACCACTGGGAAAATCAGACTACAACTTAGCCTGTACTTTGGCTGGAGAAAGATTGTGTGCGCAAAGGCAACCCACAACCACATGCACCTTCAGGAAGTGGACTCCTTGGACAGAGGAGGCTCTGAAGGACTGTTTTGAGTCTATGGACTGGAGCATGCTACAGGATCCACATAGTGAGGACATACAGGAGGTCACACACTGCATAACTGACTGCCTCAACTTCTGTATGGATGTTGTGGTTCCCACAAGGATTGTACACTGCTTTCCAAATAATAAACCTTGGCTTACCAGTGATGTCAAGTACATCCTTAATAATAAGAGGGCATTCAAGAATGGAGACCAGACAGAGCTGAAGCGTGTACAGGGTGAACTCAGTCAGGCTGAAAGAGGCAAAGAAATCATACAGGAGGAAGGTGAAAAAAGCTGCAAGAGAACAACCTGAGGGAGGTCTGGAATGACATGAAGACCATTACAGGATGGGGGAGGAGCAGCAGCATGGCAGACAGTGATGTGGTGAGAGCAAACCAGCTCAACCACTTTTATAACAGGTTTGATAGCCTTGCTGCTGCTGTCTCTGCCACTGCTGCAGCAATCACCCCAATATCTCCCCCACCAGCTTCTGCCAATGTTGACTGCACAGCTAACACCCCCACACCTCTCCTGCCAACTGCTGGTCACTGTCTACTTTGCACACACCCCTCCCCCCTCACATCAGCTATCAGACACATCTGGGGCATCCCCACCCCCCATAATCACCACAGACCAGGTCTGCAGAGGGTTGAGGAGTCTACACCCCAGGAAAGCAACTGGTCCAGACAGAGTATTCCCTAGAATGCTCAAGGCCTGTGCTGTGGAACTGGGAAAGCCACTTCAACATGTCTTCAACTTGAGTCTGAGACTGGTGAGGGTACCTACATCATGCCTCATGTGGAAGACATCATGCTTCATACCGGTCCCAAAGAAGGCACACGCCAATGAACTCAAAGACTTAAGGCCTGTTGCCCTTACATCACACATAATGAAGACCCTGGAACAGCTGCTGCTCCATCTCCTAAGACCTTGGTTCGCCATGCACGTGACCCACTGAAGTTTGCCTACCAGGAGAATGTGGGTGTGGAGGATGCCATCCTCTATCTGCTATACAGGGCATACTCTCACCTGGATAAAGGGAACAGTGCTGCGAGAATCATGTTCTTTAATTTCTCCATCACCTTCAACACCATACAACACCTTCTACCGAAAGACAAGCTGTTGCAGATGAGCGTGGATCTGTGCCTAGTGTCCTGGATAATGGACTACCTCACAGGAAGACCTCAATTTGTCAGACTGAGGGACTGCACATCTGAGACTGTGGTTGGCAGCACTAATGCACCACAGGGAACTGTGCTGTCCCCTGTCTTATTCACCCTGTACACTACTGACTTCAAGTACAACTCTGAGTCATGCCACATGCAGAAGTTTTCTGATGATACTGCAATAGTGGAGTGTATTAGGGATGGACAGGGGGGGTAAGTACAGGAGCCTGGTAGAGGACTTTGTGAAATTGTGCAGGACAAACCACCTGCAGCTAAACACCACAAAGACCAAAGAGATGGTGGTAGACTTCAGGAGGTCCAGCCCCCCTCTGCTACCAGTCTCCATTGAGGGGGTCAATGTGGACAATCAAATACCTGGGGCTGCATCTGGACAATAAACTGGACTGGTCAACGAACACTGATGCACTCTACAGGAAGGGGCAGAGCCAGCCCTATTTCCTGAGGAGGTTGGGGTCCTTCAACATCTGCAGCAAACTCCTGATGTTTTACCAGTCTGTCATGGCCAGTGTCCTCTTTTATGCTGTGGTGTGCTGGGGAGGCAGCACTAGGAAGAGAGACGCTGGGTGACTGGACAGGCTGGTGAGGAAGGCTGGCTCTGTTGTTGGCATTGAGCTGGAGCCCCTGACATCAGTGGTGGAGAAGAGGACTTTGAACAAGCTGCTGCCAATAATGGACTATCCCTGCCTCCCCTTGTACAGTACATTCACCAGACAGAGGAGCATGTTTAGTGGCAGACCTCGATCACGGTCATGATCAACAGGCAGGTTGAGGAGATTCTTTATCCCCAGGGCCATCCAGCTATTCAACTCAGCACAGAAGGAGGGGGGTGAAATGGAATTTTGGGCACGAGTCTGCCTCACTCTATCCCCACCACATCATACCAGCCTACACCCAGACTGTCTTTTTTTTCTTTTACTGGCTATATTAGCCCCTATATACAACTCTTTATTTAGTCTTTTAATTCTAGCATTTGTTTATGGGTATGAAGGGATTTGTATAGTTCTTTTCTATTGCTGTTTACATTCTATTCTACCTGTCAGGGTTCAGGCACTTATGGATGCAGACGCAGGGGAGAGCGGGTGTATCACAAACTGGAAACCAAATCCAAATCAGCAAACTGAAGATGTAGTCAGGGTCAGGCTAGGGTCAGTTGATATGCAAACAGTATTTCAGAAGTCAGCCAAGATAAGAGAGTCAAAGTAACAATGAGAAGCAGGGTCAATGTCACAGGAAGTCAGTAATAGTAAATAAGGCTTGGTCCAATCAGGCACAAGGACACAGAACAATACTTTGCAACTAGAGTGAGTGTTTGCTGAGCTTATATAGAGGGGTGATTACTGAGGTAATAGGGCACAGGTGCACTTCCTAGTATTCAGGAGATGAGGGGCACTATGGTGCTTGGGAAATGTAATGTCCGGAGCAGCCATGTTTGGATGCTGCTCTGAACTCAGGTTTTCAGCATTATTACTGACAGAACACCCCTCTGAGGCATTCACTCTGAGAGCGATCTCCTTTCTGGGGCGATGTCTTCTTCTGGGTGCTAACTTGCCAGGATGTTCCATGTGGAATTCATCAGTGAGGAATGGGTCTAAGATGTCCTTCGTGTTCACCCAGCTGTGTTCCTCCAGGTCGTATCCTTACCAGTCCACAAGATACTCTAACTGACTTAGTCTATGCCGGGAGTTGAGGACCTTGTGCACCTGGTTTATCAGGTCTCCCTCGACTTCTGGGGGGAAGGAGGAAGGAGATGGGTGTATTTGCTGCTAAGGGACCCTGAATGGTGGACTTAAGGCATGACACGTGGAACATGGGAGATATCTGGCAGTGTGGTGGGAGTTCTAATTTGTATGACACTTTATTGATTCTACAGAGGACTCTGAATGGACCAATGTATTGGGCCTGAAGCTTATGGCATGAGTTATCATAGGTCCCTTGTAGACACCCATACTTGGTTGCCCAGGTAGTATTTGGGTGTTTCCCCTCTGTGTTTATCTGCATATTGTTTATATTTGCTAGCTACCAGTTCCAAACTCTGGTGAACTTCTCATACCTGCTCACTCCTCTTATACTAGGAATATACTGCCAAGATCTGAGGAGATGAGTCGTCCCATGGAAAAAAAGGTGGCTGATAACCAAGGATGCATTGAAAGGTAGGAAGGTATTGCACCCAATACTTCTGGTTTTTGATGCAGAAAATTCATAGAAAACGCCCAACCTCCTGGTTAGCTCATTCCACTTGGCTGTTGGACTGATTGTGATACCCTGAGGTTTAGCTTATAGAAACCCCCAATTTGTCCATAAACTTGCTTCAAACCCTGGATGTGAACTGGGGACCCTGGTCACTCATAACGTCTTCTGGGATTCCATAGTATCTGAAAACATGGGTGGACAGGAGTTTGGCAGTCTCAAATGCTGTGGGCAAGCTGGGCAGGGGAAGGAGCTTTAGTAATTTGGAGAAGCAATCGATCACTATCAAAGATGACTGCATTACCTTGGGGCCAGGGTAGGTCAGTGATGAAGTTAATGGCGATATGTGACCAGGATCTTTGGGGTACAGGAAGTGGGCAGAGTTTTCCTGCTGGCAGATTCTGGGGTACCTTGGCTTGGGCACAAGTGGAACAGGCTGAAACAAATTTGTTAATCTCTCAGACCATGCTCTTCCACCAATATTTGTTTTGGATGAGGTGATGGGTATGTTGACTGCTAGGGTGTCCCAAGGCCAGGGATGTGTGAGCCCAGGTTGACCTCAAAATTGGAGAGACACATACATGAGACTAGGAGGACAGGCCTTAGGAGGACTGTGAGGCTGGGCCTGTGCTATCTCCTTGTCCACCTCCCATGTAATGGCATGCACAAGACACTTGGTTGGCAGGATAGGAGTGGGCTCTGGACTTTTACTAAAGATAGTATGGATTCTGGAGAGGGCATCAACCTTAGTGCTTCTGAAGCCTATGAAATAGTGAACGATATGAAATAGTGAACAAGAACCGGGTGAAGAAGAGCGCCCACCTTGCCTGATAGGGATTCAATCATTTCACTGTTTTCAGGTACTCAAGGTTTTTATGGTCTGTGAGGATTATGGACAGATGTGTGGTGCCTCCAAGCCATAGTCTCCACTTTTCGAGAACTAGTTTAATGGCTAGAAGTTGTTGCTGATTCCCAATATCATAGTTTTGCTTGGCTGGGGTGAGTTTCTTTGAGAAAAAGGCTATGGAGTGTAAGTTGGGTTTCTCCCCAAAGTGCTGAGATAATACCCCTCCCACTCCTGTTTCTGAAGTGTCAACTTCCACTGTGAAGTTTGGTCAGATCTGGGTGCCTGAGAATGGGGGCTGATGTGAAGGTTGCCTTAAGCTGCTTAAAGGCTTCTTCAGCAGCTTGGTTCCATTGGAGATGTCTTGGACCCTTTTTAAGCAGGGCTATGAGAGGTGAAGTGATCATGCTGAAATCTCTGATGCAGCAATGATAAAAGTTGGTGAACTCAAGGAAGCATCGCAGTTTTTTCACTGTAGTGGGTGTGGGCCAGGAGGTGACCATAGAGACTTTACTGGTGTCCATGCTTACACTCTCTATGCTGATGATGTAACCTAGAAACGAAATCTGGGTGATGTGAAATTCACATTTCTTCGCTTTGATGTATAGATAGTTCTCTTGGAGCTGAGTGAGCACTGATCTGACATGTTCATGGTCAGTGCTTTCATCTGCAGAGTAAATCAGGATATCAATGTATGCCATCACATACCATCCCAGCATGTCTCCGATGACATTGGTTATGAGACACTGGAACACACTGGGTGTGTAAGAAAGTCCATATGGCATTACACAGTATTCAAAGTGCCCAGATGTCATACTAAAAGTGGTCTTCCACTCATCTCCCTCACAAATTACCAAATTGTATGCACTTCTAAGGTCTAGTTTGGTGAAAACTCGAGCTGACCTCAACTGTTCTAGTGCTGAGGGTAGCAGGGGAAGCAGATAAGGATATTTTACTGTGATCTGGTTGGAACCTCTGTAATAGATGCATGGGTGAAGCCCCCCCTTTCTTTTCCACAAAAAAAAAAAAAACTTGCTGAGGCTGGGGATGTAGATGGTCAGATGTACCCGGTCAGATGAACCCCTGTTGTAGCACTTCTCGCACATATTCCTCCATGGCAGCTTGTTCGGCGATGGACAGTGTGTGTAATATATATATACACACACACACACACACACACACACACACACACACACACACAGTATCATATATGATCGTGGGGAGATGTCGTGCCTGGGAGATTGGTGGCACAATCATAAGTTTGATGAGGGGCAGGCCACTGGCCCTTCCTTAACTGAATATTTCTTTAAGTTTGTGATAAGTGGGAAAATGTTCAAAGCCTCTGGGTGAGGGACTCTCGACAGATGTGGAAGACAAGGTGACTTGTGGGAATTGTAAACAGTTCTGAAAGCATGAGTGTAATCATTGTAAGATTTCCCTGTGTTACCAGGAGATTAGGGGATTGTGGAGCTGAAACCAAGGGAAACCCAAAACTATGGCATGCTGGGCTGTGTGAGTGACAAACAAGGTGATGCGTTCAACATGAAGGGCTCCAACCTGGATTTTGAGAGGTAAGGTGCAGGTACTGATGAGCCCTTCATCAGTGGGACCGCCATGAATGGCTTTGAGGTTTACAGGTCACTGGAGCTCCTCCATGGGCAGGTTGTATCTCTGGATGACCTTGAGGTTGATGAAGTTGCCCTCTGCCCCGGAGTCTATGAAGGCAGAGAGAACATGGGTCAAGTCTGAGAGCTTTAACAGTACTTGAACCTTTAGTGAAGAGCTGAAGAGGTGATCATAGAGAAGCAATGGCATGCTCTGAAAGAAAGCATGGTAACATCAGCAAAAGAAATACTACTTAAGATGAAGCATAACAGGAAACAAATCTGGATGACAGATGAGATTCTTCAAATGATGGAAGAACAGAAAAGAGCAAAGATAACAGACCCTGTAATGTATCTTCTGCTGAAAAAGGAAGTTGCTAAGGCCTGCAACAAAGCTAAAGATGAATGGTGGAGTCAAGAATGCAGTATAATTGAATTCCTTGATGCAACTCACTAATCTAGAGAACTGAACAAGAAGGCAAACAATTGGCATGAAGAGACAACAAAAAGGAACCAACTGCATAAAAGATAAGGACTGTCAAATGCTGTTTGATGTGGATGAAATCAAAGCCAGATGGGAGCAATATGTGAAGGAACTGTATGATGGTAATAGGGGAAATTGACCAACAATATAAGGAGATGAAGGTGAGGATATTCTGCTGTCTGAGGTAGAGAAAGCCATCAAAGATCTGAAGATTGGAAAAGTACCAGGTAATGACCAACTGACTACTGAGATGTTAAAAGCATTATATGAAAATGGAGTAAAGATTATCTGTAGTCTAGTGAATAAGAGCTACAAGACAGGGTTTATACCAGCTGACATGAGTCAATATTTATAAGACTTCCCAAGAAACCAAAGGTAACAATGTGCAGTGAATATAGGACTCTGAGTCTGATGAACCATCTACTGAAAATTATCTTGAGGGTAATACTCATGAGAAACAGGAAGAAAATTGAGGAGGAAATTAGTGAGATGCAAAGTGGTTTCATGGCTGGAAAGAGAACTCAAGAAGGTATTTTCAACATGCGCATGATTTGTGAGAGATACACTGAAATGGATAAGAATGTGTATGCATGCTTCATCGATTATGAAAAATTTTACAGAGGAGTAAAACATGAAAGAATGATTAAATGCTTAGAAGACATTGGAGTGGATGATAAAGACCTCAGGCTTATAGTGAACCTCTACTGGATGCAGAGAGCAACAGTTCAACTTGAACAAAACATGTCTGACAAGACAGAAATCAAAAGAGGAGTCTGCCAGGGATGTGTGCTTTCACCATGCCTTTTCAACCTTTACACAGTATGTATCTTCAGATCCATCAGAAATGACAAAGGAGTGAACATGGGAGGCATTCAGATCAACAATTTTTGCTATGCAGGTGACACTGTACTGCTAGATGAAAGTCAGGAAAATTTACAGGCATTAGTTGACCACATGAATTGGGAAACTCTTCAATATGAAGATGAATGCTAAGAAAACAAAAGCTATGGTAATAAGCAAAAGAACTGAAAAACCAAATATCAACATCACCATAGATGGTACACTGATTGAACAAATGAGAGTGTTCATCTACCAAGGACACAAGATAACAGATGATGGCAGATGTGATGAGATCAAGAGGAGAATTGCAATTGCTTAAACATCTTTCTCTAAAATACAAAAGATACTGTATTAACATCTTACAAAATATCACTGACCACAAGAAAGTGAATTCTCCAGTGTTATGTTTGGTCAACTCTGAGATATGGGTCTGAAGCCTGGAATGAGCAGTCTGAAGCCACTCCTGTAATGAACAAATGCCTGGCTGCATTTGAAATGTGGGCATATCGGAGAATGTTACAAATACTCTGGACAGCAAAAATCACTAACAAGGAGGTATTAGAGAGAATTAACATCAAGGAATGCCTCATGAACATTATACAAATTAAGAAACTCAAGTACTTTGGGCATATTATCAAATCACGTCGAGCAAGCTCGGACCCCTATGACCCTGCCTCTCCAACCAACTTTATCCTGCATTGCCACAGGCAGTTCTTCTACTAGGCAGCCCAAGTTCTTGTAAAGGCACCGTCGAGTGAGGATTGAAGTTTGGAGGTGAGTGTCCAGGTAGTTGACCCATAAACCAGGACAGATTCAATGGTGACTCTGAAGAAATTACGTTTTAGGTCTGGCAGAAGGTTGGATTTCCAAACTTTATCCAAACTGTTTAGAGCTCCCCAGGCTTTTCCGAGATGAAGCTCAAGGTCTTTCTTGGAGGATGCAAGGTTGCTGCCTAGATATATGAACTTGGCAGTCTCTTTGACATCATCGCCGTCCAGCAATTTGATGGTGCCTTCAACATCGTAGGACATTAGTTCAGTTTTGCATATATTTACATACAATCAAGCAAGCTGCATCTTCAATGAAGTAAAGTAGGGTGGTGGAATCTTCTAAATTGTCAGCAAAGAGGATGAGGTCATCAGCATAGTATCAGTTATTTTCTGTTCTGGAGAACACCATCTCTGGGCTTTTTCCAGGGTGAACCCAAGTTCTCTATGCTCATCCACTGAAATTCATAGCATGTAGTGAAGGCAGATAAACAGATAAGGGGCAAGTGTGTCTCCTTGCTGAACCCCTGCAAGGATCTTAAAGAAGTCGGTGTCCCCATCAGGAGAGTGGACCATGGACCAAGTATTGCTGTGTAGCATCATGATTATATTGACTGTTTCTTGGGGAATACCATAAGCATGGAGAATCTCCTTCATTTTCTCATGGTGGATGGAGTCGAATGCTTTGGAGAAGTCTATAAATAGAAGAAAAACTGGCAGGTTCCTGGCCTTTATTCCTTCAATATGTCTTACTGTAAGAATCTGACCTGTTGTCGAGCTACCTTCACGGAAACCATTTTGGTTATGACAGAGATGGGGTTCTAGTTTAAGATGAATACAGTTGAAAATAAGTCGATTGTAGATTTTTGTGGTGATTGCAGTGAGTGTGATTCCTCTATAGTTGGTTGAAACCCCGAGATCCCTTTTCTTAGGAAAGGGTACAATGCAGCCTTGGGTCCATCTGTCGATATGTTGTCCACTATACACAGCGTTGCACGTCAAGTAGTTCTTTGTTGAAAGCTCCAGTTTTCCATACTTCTGTGGGGATGTTGTCGAGTCCACATGCTTTTCTTAGCAATGTTCTTCAGAATGACAGAGTTCCTCTATTGAGAAAGCCTCGTTCTTTACATCAAGTTCCTTGAAAATTATTTGTCTGGTTGAGCTATCGATGATGTAGTTTTTCAAGAAGATTTTGGAAGTGCTCTTTCCAGAGAACAAGTCTTTCTTGCTGGCTTGAAGCTTTCAACTTGGCTTTATTTGCACTCTTTCTCCTACATATTTCGTTGACAGTTTTCCAAGCAGTGGCTGCTCTGTTTTCGAGGCTTGCATTTGCGATCAGGTCGATTTTGCTCTGAAGATACGCCTGTTGCTCAGCCTCATATATGGCAGAAAGGGAGGCTTGGGCTCTTGAACTTTTTGTTTGATCTCATGGGGTTTGTATTTTTGGCTTTTGCAGCCTCACTTAGTGGTTTATGACCCTTAATAACTGCATCCAACTCCCACAGGACACGCTTTTTTAACTTTGTTTTTTATTGGAATCCAGTTGAGGGCTGCTTCCTTACAGGCTGTCTCAAAGTTGTTATACGTCTGGTTAGCCATTTTATGATCATTTCCAGATTGCAGAACTGCGAAATGATTCCTCAAGGCAATTGTGAACAACTGCAGAATGTCCTTGTTGTTGCACAGAAGAGACCAGTCATGAGGAGAGCTCTGTGAGGACTTTCCTTTGTTTGCCCAGAGACTCAGCCGAATTTGTGATGTAACTATCCTATGATCTGAGCAGATGTTTTCAAAAGAGCTGTAAGGATGGCAGTTCATGACATTTATCCATTTGTTATTTATGAGGACATAGTTGAGCGTTAACCCCATTTGGGTAGCTGAAAGTCCAGTGCTGACCGGTTCTTTTAGGGAATTTTGTGTTCAGACATGTTAAATTGTTTTCAGTGAGGAAGTCATGGCACATTTTTCCATTTCTGTTGGTTTCTGTATGGAAGGAAAACTTATACCCATCAGTGAGACTAAATTGTGCATTCAAGTCTCCACCTAAGACAACAGCATTATGCTTAGGAATCTGGCGCACCAAAGAGGATAGGTCAGAATAGAATTTTTCAACTGCACTCTCCTTGCAAACATTGGTAGGGCTGGAACAGCTAAATGATGGAGGAGTCTGGATTCCTATTAAACGACGTGATTAAAATGTGGCGATATTGACCCCACATAGTTAAGTGCCTTATAAGCATGCAGGCTTAATAGCATTCCAACTCCCCCAACAGAAGCAGTTGTGCTATTTTTCCAGGCTGATGAGGTAACTAGGATCCAGTTTCCGACCTTGTGATATTTGACAATGTCATTGTGAGTAAGGTGATGTTCCTGTAGGCCAGGGTGCCAAACTCATTTTTACCGAGGGCCACCTGAGCATTATGATTGCCCTCAAAGGGCCAGTTGTAACTGAGAGAGAGAGAGAGAGAGAGAAAATGTATATGTAACTAAATGCAATGTAAAATAAAATGTAACTAACATTGTTAAATAACCATTATTCAAGTTACAAATATTACATATGCATTTGCATAGATGTAAAAATGTATGTTAGCTTATTGCTCTGTTCTTGTAACATGAATCCTTTTGATTTATCAGGTTAAGAAACCCACATTGCTCCATCAATCAACGATCAAACTATTCAAGTAAATAAGTCACTAAACACAAGTTATGACATTAACTTTGTTCAAAACTTTTTTTTTCATCACAGTTGAGAGGGGGAGAAAGACATTACAACCAGCAATTGTGAACTGCTAAGAGCGTGAGACAAACGTAGCATTTTATAAAAACAAATGGCTGTACACAGCCTTGCAGAGGGTGTAGCCTACATCCAACTAATAAGATGGTTTGATTACAGTACACATTTGTCTGCATGAACACAAACCTGTGTAAATACAGTGAATACATTGTATGTGTAGCAAAGTAGTATATGTAATTAACTCAAAATAACAAAATAAGGGTCATCTCAGCTCACAACTATATTGGTCAAGTTGGTGAGGTGATGCTGCTTGTTCTTGAACACACCAAGTAGATCCCTCTTCACCCTGAGACACTATGTCACACCATCCTCATCCACTGATCAGGTTCTAAAAATAAACAAAAGAAAATGCAAGCGCAATCATTAAATTGCACACATTCAACTGTTCTTGTTCAAAATACATTCTATTATATTTTTAATTCAGGTTTTTAAAAATGCTTACTGGTGTGTTTTCTGGCCAGATGTCGGACACCGTTTTCCCATGGCCAGTGTGTCAATGTCTGGTTTTAGGTCTTGTGCTGAGGCAATCCGTAAAACTGCGTGGAGATTGGCATCGGTGATGCATGATCTGTGCCTGGTCTTGTTTAGATTCATGATTGAAAATATCTGTTCGCACAGATAGGTGCTCCCAGACATGGACAGAACACATGCAGCATGAAGCTGTGGCATCAAACCAGGGGGCAACAGACAGTAAAAGTCCTCAAAGTTCATCCTGGAACTTTGCTCTCAGGCCACCATCGCTTTGAAGCTCAGTTAAACTCCATTTGAAGGTGATAGGGCACACTGCAGATGTCAGCATTGAAAGAATTGGCAAAGATGGCAAAGCCTGAGTGCTGTGCTTTAAAGTCAGAGAAGCGCCGATCAAACCCATTCATTAACCAGCTCAGTTTAGTAGCCAACCGAGCATATGAAAAAACACTGGGAACTGAGGCCGAGATGCTCTGACAAACAGGAAAGTAGGCAAGATTGTCCTGTTTCGGAGGACTTCCGGTTAAGCAATGTAGTGGATGGACGTGTGGGAGTTACCTTCGTATAATTTCGGGAATTTTTGTTAATTACGTCTTTTCTTTTAAGTTTATTTTTAGCGTAACAATTTGTTTTAATTAGCTTTGCATTGAATCTACACAGGAATGAGTAAATCAACTCAAGCAGGTGGGAAAAGTCAGGCACAATAGACGCTTTCCTTCTCCGGAGGTGAAGCTAGCAAGATGGAATCCAGGCCTTCCCCTCTCATGTTGGAAATGCTCGTTATTGAGCTAGAAAAATCCAGGAGAAGCACGACTACAGAACTTACCGCTTCTCTGAATGTAGCTCCTGCCCCGATTCATTCAGCTCAAGTCCATCACCACCACTGTGGCCAAACATACCTCTACAATTTCGGAGATGGAAACGGCCCTCTCAACCCAGTCGGATAACATTACGAGCCTGGAACAAGAAGTAGTGGAGCTACAGTCCAAGCTGACCTCGATGACAGAGGAACATGGTTCGCTCCAAGCTGCTGTGGAGGACTCGATTTCTTGTTCAAAGCGCCAAAACCTAAGCGTGATTGGTCTGCCTGAAGACATTGAAGGTAACAACCCGAGACAATTTACGGCAGATTTATTCAAGGAAGTAGCAGGAGACGCACTTCCAGGCTCCCCACCTGAACTGGACCAGGCCCATCGTAGCCTCAGACCCAAACCTCATCAAGGATCTCGTCCTGTGATAGTACGCTTTCACCGTTACACTGAAAAAGAGAGAGTGCTACAATGACCAAAGGAACACCGTGATATGACTCATCAGGGTCATAGCATCAAGTTTTATGAAGACTTTCGTGCTACAGTGGTGAAGAGGCAGGCTGTGTTCAACCAGGTGAAATCCTTGCTCTTTTGGAAAGGGATACGGTTCAGCATGATATACCTTGCCCGGCTACGCATCACCTTCAACGGTCTGAATCATGTCTGACTCCCCAGAGCAGGTGGAGCAGTTTTACCAAGAACACATACGTGACTCATGAAGATCGGGCCAAACAAGTGAAACGACCACTGATGTACTTGACTTTATGCATCTTTAGGTGCTTTTTTTCTTTTTCCTTGCTGGATTTACTCAACCTGGAGGATGATATGCTCAGTCTGGTACAATTACAGCTCCTTCCTTTATCTTGCCTTCTTCTCAGAGTTAATTGTGGAGTTTCACTCCAGATTGTTTTTCACAAGTGTCTCTCTAGCAGAAATTTGGTGCAGGGATGAAAGGTGATGTTGCTTTTCTCATCTCATTATCTCTAGCCACTTTATCCTGTTCTACAGGGTCGGAGGCAAGCTGGAGCCTATCCCAGCTGACTACGGGCGAAAGGCGGG
>JANZLB010000010.1:1482879-1495777 GCA_026167865.1 Notarius quadriscutis
AGGCCTCTCTCATCTTTTTAAGTGGGAGAACTTGCACAATTGGTGACTGACTAAATACTTTTTTGCCCCACTGTATGTGTAATGGAACAGATCCCTACAGTCTGGGAAAGAAGGATTTGTCATACGATCTAGAAAACTACCCTTCAGTTGAGTTTCCCGACATCTTGAATTATCTGGCATTGCAGATGTCCTTCTACACCGCAAAACAGATGAAAGTGTGGAAGAGTATGGAGTATTACAACTTTTTGTATGTGGCTGGGTAAAGGACCTTGGTATCAAGTCGCTGCCGAATAAATCCTGTATTGCTTCTGCTCGTGTAAGTATGGTTTTTTTTAAAAGCTTTTCATTTGCGTCTTTACAACGAAGTGCTGCAAGTTGAAGTGTAAACAAACAACACTTCGCTTGATTCTCACTTGTGTTCGCTCTTATCTCCCAGGTAAATCATTCACAAAGATCATGAGAAACCCCTTTAAAGACCTGGATCTTAGTTAAACAAGACGGAAAAGTGATCACAGTGCATTGTAACTGTATGGCTGGGTAAGAATTTTGTCGCAACCTTCATGCATATGGACTTTGTAAAGAGTGAGGAGGAAACAAAGAAACAGCTGGGGACTTTAGTGCTTCATGACTAAAAAAAGTACCATAAAATAATGACACATAGTAAGAAAAGTACTTGGAAAACATTAACGACATAGCTGAGAGGGATATACAAACCTTTCACGAAGTGATCACTGCAAACTCGAACATGCTTCGACTCAGCTCCCTTCGATTTCAGTGAGAGGTTCAAAAGCCACCTTTCTTGACATCTTTTTGTGAAATCCTGTGTTCGTTCACCCTTTTGTATTAGTTCATGGGGAACCCTGAATAAACTTTTATCAGTTGCACAGTTTGAGTGATTCAAACAACCTAAAACAATGCAAGCGTAAGGCATTTTTCATGCGACAATGCATCTTCTCTGTACAAACGCTTTGTCAACTGAACTTTGGCAGACTACCAGCTAAAATTTTGAATAACTAATGAGGCAGATGTGACATCACGTTAAACCCAGCAATTGGCAAAACCCATGGTCGGTTTGGTGTTGGCCCATTTAAAAGCAGCATCAAGGATTGAATGTTACAGAATTGAACTTTTACCACGTTCAATATGTTTTGCTACTGCCTGTCCTGTCACCCATCTGTCCACTTTTCAATCCATTCAGAAGCAACACATGAGAAGACCTGATGTCAGCATTAGCAGAGATGCCTCCATACACCACTAGTTTGACAATGATGAATTTGTGCAGAAGCTTCACTGCTCTGAGACTTTGAGCTTCCACTCTGTCAAACATGTATTGTAAAAAAGTTTGATGGCTCAATTTTTGCTGAGACAGAAAACTAATAATTAGTTAGAAGAACTGTTTGTCAAAGACATTAATGAATATAGCTGTCATTCAAGCTGATACTTCAACAAACCAGTTGTGACAACTGAATGCTATTCTAACTGGCACCAGGAACTTGATGATGTAACAGGCATTCAAACCCGCAAAGTTGTTGTCAGCTGAATACAAGCGCTCGTGTCAATCATAAGTTATCAGACCTAGATCAAATTCTGCACATGTTTGAAATAATTTATCTGATGGCTCTCTCATCTGTCTGTCTTATGAGAGGTCTAGACTTTTGACAGTTCATTGGTGTTCAGACAGAAGCACTTGCTGGAAGCTAAATTAAGCTTCCGCAACCTGTTCGAAACAATACAGTGAAAACTGTTGAGGTCAAAATGGCCCGTAATGTCTTATTATGTAAAAAGAATACTGTACCGCAGACTGCGGCCTTGATGAGGACCAAGCAAAGTAATTCAAAGGACCAAACTGAGCCTTCAAAAATACTGTAGTAGAGACAATAACCACGAGAAAAAGTCTGTAGTCTAACGATGCTAGATTTCTAAATATGAAACAGAGCAGGTAGTTGATATTTATCAAATCACATGCATGAATGTAAATTATTTAATTGAGATCAGCTAATTAGACTGTAGAATAGCTTCAGGGCTAGAGACAATTGTTTTGGAAGGCAATTGTTTTCGGAGACTTTCATAGATTTTTCATTGTATTTACGCTCTCTGGTCTGATTTACAAACTGAAAACATGACTTGTTTCAAAAACATTCAACAATGCTCACATCTTATCCATTCTAAATCTGTAGCATTTCTCAAAAGGAGATGATGTGAAGCATCTCTACGAAACATGACACAGCCACTTTAACTTTAGTTAATTGCTGTCACTGTTGAGTTGCTGAACCAGATCATTATCAGCGAGGATTTGATTTAGTTGAAAACCAATGTTATATTTTACAGTTGTATCATATGCACAGCATCTATGTACTTATGTCTTCGAGTCTACTTTCCAGAGAACAACATGGAGAAAGTCTCTTAGCAACTGTGCAAGCAAAGTGTTTCTGAAGCTGTAGGATCGAACATGAATTGATATTCAAAAGTGAAGCAACGTTCATTCCATGAGAGTTGAAAGATCTGGGTGTATCGTTTTAGTTAACCTGTCTTAACGTAGCATTATGTCAACATTTGACCTTACAATATCAGCTTCAAAATCATTTCAATGGTACATTGATGTGTAATAGAGAGAATGGCTGATCTTCCATTCTGACTAAGCAACCAGTTTGCCAATTGTAGCACTATGTAACTCTGGTGGAGCATCCTGAAAACCTCTTGTGAGAACTGCATTATGCTTTACAGCACCACATCACACAAACACTTCTTGGATTCTCCATTCAGCTAGCTAGAAAAAGAAGCTAGTCCAGTATTCTCTTGGTAGCCAAGCAAGAGACCAGATGCAAATACATCTTGGACTGGCTTTTGCTCATTGGCTACAAGACAGACGCCAAGCTAGCCTTCTTTCCATAGGACTAGTGAGTAATATTACATTACTCACTAGTCCTTGCTATGTCTCATCTTTTTGCACTTGCTTGATGTTTTGCTGTGTTAGCAAACTTGTCAACCTTTTGATCAAAAGTCAAATTGGGACAGTTCTGACAGAGGTTTAGCTTCTAGCTACATCTTGAAATGATGTTAGCAAACTTTCTTGATAACACTCAGACATGGCTAGTGGTAATAAGTGTGCTTGTGTTGGTTGCTAGCTTTGTTGGGGAGTTTGCCACTCAAGTTTGCATCACTTTGTGTTAGGGGCATGCAAGTTTAATTTAGCTGACAAGTTGTTCTTTCTCCATTAGCATCCCCCAGCATTGTGTGACAGTGTTAGCAGCAGATCGTCTATGGTTCTGGTTAAGTTAGATTAGCCTGCTACTGTTCTGAATTGTATGGGATATTTGTGCAAACAGTGACTGCTGCATCACAAAAAAAAAAAAAGTCTGAGCATGTACGTTTACTTCAAGACATAACATTGTGATGACGCAGCCGAGATTTGTTTGTGGTTAGCACTGTCACGGTGCAGGCACTTATGGATGTAGGCACAGGGGAGAGCGGGAGAAGCAAACTGTAGACTGGGCCAAATTGGAAGACGAGAATCGTGGTCAGAGAAACAGGCAGGGGTCGGTCGATCAGTAAACAAGATATCGAAGGCAAGACGAGAAGGCAAGGTTGGGAAAAGTAGAATACGAGAGATCAGGCAGACTGTAAATGGCTTGGTACGACAGGAGAGAAACACTGAACAATACTTCGTGTTTAGTGAGAGTGGGGTTTAAGTAGCTGAGTAGCTGGGGTGGTACGGTGGTGTAAGTGGTTAGTATGGTTGCCTCACAGCAAGAAGGTAATGGGTTCAAACCCAGCTGCCGGTGAAGGCCTTTCTGTGTGGAGTTTGCATGTTCTCCCCGTGTCAGCATGGGTTTCCTCCGGGTGCTCTGGTTTCCCCCACAGTCCAAAGACATATGGTTAGGTTAATATGGGATGGCCTTGGGCTGAGGTGCCGTTGAGTGAGGCACCTAACTCCCAACTGCTCCCCGAGCGCTGTTAGCATGGCTGCCCACTGCTATGTGTGTGTTCACTGCTTCAGATGAGTTAAATGCAGAGAGGAAATTTCACAAGTGTGTGATGAATAAAGTTGTGCTTTCTTTCTTTTCTTCTATATTTGACACATTGAATTAAGAATGAAGATGAGAAAACAAGATGAAATTTTGAACAAATAGAGTCAAGATATGGAACAAGTTTCATTACCTTAAGTAAATGCCCACATGGTGAATCAGCCAAATCAAAGTTGGAAAAAATGTGTTTATTTTCAGTCGGCACCCATTTCAGAGTCTTCTAACTCCTATATTATGCCTTGTATTTAGACAATATTTCTAGTACTGACAGGCCTGTCCTCATATTGAAGGAATCAAGTACAATTTTGCCTGTCTAAGACATCTTGGCTTCCCAGGGAGGCCTTGAAAATTGAATTTTTCATTTTTGCCCATAAAAATCTTCATATTTGAAAGCCCAATAACTTAAAAATGAGAAAAGATAGAGCAATTCTGGTGGCATATTCTGAAAGCCTGGGCACAGATTACCCCAGGTAGCAACTCTCAGTCCATTCCAATCATTAGTTTTTAAGATATTGACTTTCAAAAACTCATAAATATAAGCATTTGTGCAAAAAAGTGGGTATAGCCCTCAATTTCTGTGGGCTCATATCTCAGAAACCGTTTGGAGTTTGGCCCTAAAATTTTACATGCTCAAAGTGCATATAGAGAAATTGCCAAAAAAAATTGAGCCAAATCCAAGTTGGTCACATGGGGACCTCTGGTTGAGTTCATATGGAATGACCCTATTGTTTAATTTCTCTATGCAATGGGTCACTGGTTCTCAAATAAATTGACTCATTGATCCTTTTTGATTAAGTTACATGAATGTGTTGACTAATTGATGAGGTTTTTCATTGAATCAGTGAATGGTAAAGTCATTTAATCAATCATTTGATAAATGTGATTCCTTAAAATAACTCACATTTTAATTGTCCACTGACTGAGACTAATCAGTCCTTTGATTCTTCAATTCACTGATCCAATGCTCACTTGACTCATTGACTCATGAAATTATCTGGTCATTTTAGTAATATATTATTTTATTTGTTGATTTTCTGATGAAGGCAAGGAATGAATATGCAACCGATATCACTCACACACACACACACACACACACACACACACACAAATGAATGAGTCAAACCATCTGATTATGTGTTATTTACTGTATTTGGAATCAGACCAAGGGAATAGTAGTGTGGTTCTGGCTGCCTGCCAGTATCAGGAAAAGGCCATAATTTTCATTTTAGCTCATAATTTTATCATTCAGAAATTGTGACTCCTGCTTAACCCTGAAATTGGCGAGTTACACACAGTGTTATAGGTAGCTTCAGCAGCCAGCATATGAAATTAACATTTATTCATTTGGGATAGAAACCAGTCAAGTCCAAGAACTGGTGGCAGGAGCCTCTTTCATGTGGCCTACAAAGAAAATTCTAGGATTAAAACTTAGACCTGTAACTTTGAATCAAACAAATCAAGCAATGGATCAATACTAAATGACGTAAAGGATTGTGAAGACAAATAAAAGAATCAGCGAGTCATTGATTCATGACTCATGGTGACTTTGAAAGGACTGTTCATTCAAGTGACAAGTGTCAGATCACAGGTACTTACGGATGCAAATGCAGAGGAGAGCGGGTGCAACACTAACTGAAGACAAAGCCAAAATGTGAGCCATAAATCGTTATCAGGAAACAGGCGTGGGTCGATCAATCAGCGAACAGCACAGCATAGGGCAGATGAGAAGACGAAGTCAAATGAGGTCAGGAACAAAGGTCATTAACAAGAAGTCAGGAGATAAACAGAAGGCTTGGTAAAGTCAAGTACAGGACACAGAACGATACTTCACAACTGGAGTGGGTGTTTGCTGAGCTTACATAGAGTTGATGATTGCAGGGTAATTGGCTGCAGGTGAAGTGATTAGAAGTCCGGTGATGGGGGGGTGCTGTGGCTCTTGAGAAGTGTAGTCCTGAGCGGCTATATTTGGAGGCTACTCCGAACTCAGGTTTTCAGCACTGTTACTGACAGGGTTAACTGAAATGGGGTTAATTGAGTGGCAGAATGTTTGAGAGAATTTTGTGCATACTCGTCCTGAGGAAGGAAACATGCCCACTCTTTCAGGTTCCGCATGCAGTAGATGCAAAGAAAGCAGCTCACTTCTTGATTCGTCTGCTCTGCCAGGCCATTGGACTGAGGATGATATCCAGAGATGAGGCTAACAGATACTCCCAGCCTGTCCATGAACCTTGACCAGAGTCATGAAATGAACTGGGGGCCCCGGTCACTGACAATGTCCTTCGGTATCCCATAATAACGGAAAATGTGGTTAAACAATAGTTTGGTGGGTTCAAATGCTGTCAGAAGACCTGGAAGTGGGATGAGGTTTTGGAGAACCTGTCAATTATAACCAAAATGACTGTGTAATCTTGAGACTGTGGGAGGTTGGTGAGAAAGTCAAGGTCGATGTGTGGCCAGGGCCATTGGGGTACTGGGAGAGGACATAGTTTACCAGCCAGAGGAACTCTGGGGATTTTGGCTTGGGCACAGGCAGAGCAAGCTGAGATGTAGTGGTTAATGTCAGATATCATGTTTTCCCACCAATACTTGTGTTGAAGGAGCTGGTAGGTGTGTTGACTGCTGGGATGTCTGGTGGGAGGAGAAGAGTGTGCCAGTTTGCCTCTAAGTCGAGGTGGGATGTGCAAAAGACCTGGAGGGCAGTTTTCTGGTGGACTTGTGGGCTGAGCTTGTCTGATTTCTTTGTCGACATCCCAGGTGATGTCTTGCAGAAAACATTTGGGTGGAAGGATTGTGGTAGGTTCTGATGGTTGAGGTGTGGAAGTGTGAATTCTGGAGAGAGTGTCTGCTTTGATATTTCTGGAACCTGGACGATAGGAAATGGTAAACTGGAATCTGGTGAAAAACAGTGCCCATCTGGCCTGGCACGGGTTTAATCATTTAGCTGTCCTCAGATATTCCAGGTTCTTGTGTTCTGTCAGGATCACGAATGGGTGTGCTGCACCCTCCAGCCAGTACCTTTACTTCTCCAGGGCCAGCTTGACAGCCAAGAGTTCTCGATTCCTAATATCATAGTTTCATACAGTGAGTTTGAGTTTCTTTGAGTAGAAGGCAATGGGATGTAACTTAGGTTGTTCTCCAAGGTGCTGTGATAGAACCCCACCAACTCCCGTTTCTGATGCGTCCACCTTCACTACAAACAGTTTAGAAGGATCTGGGTGTTGAAGTACAGGGGCTGTGGTGAAAGCTTTTTTCAGGTTGCTAAAAGCCTGATTGGCTGCTGGACTCCAGTGGAGGTGATGGGGTCCCTTCTTCAGAAGACTAGTGAGAGGAGCCATGACAGAGCTGAAGCCATGGATGAAGCAGTGGTAGAAATTGGCAAACCCCAGTAAGCATTGATGGTCCTTGACAGAAGTGGGAGTGGGCCAAGATCTTACAGCAGCAACCTTGGCTTGATCCATACTCATTCCCTCAGAGCTGATAACGCATCCCAGGAATGAGATCTGGTGGACATGAAATTCATATTTCTCAGCTTTAACATATAAGTGCTGCTGGAGCAGGTGAGAAAGAACAGATCTGACATGCTCGTGATGGGTGCTTTCATCTGGGGAGTAGATCAGGATGTCATCTATCTAGGTGATTATGAACTTCCCCAACATGTCCCTGAGCATGTCATTGATGAGGCACTGGAAGACACTGGGTGCGCAAGAAAGGCCATAAGGCATAACCAAATATTCAAAGTGACCCACCATGGTACTAAAAGCGGTCTTCCACTCATCACCCTCACAAACCCTGACCAAGTTGTAAGTGCTGCGAAGGTCGAGTTTGGAGAATATGTTGGCCAATCTGAGTTGTGCTAGAGCTGATGGAACCAATGGAAGTGGATAGGGGTACTTTACAGTGATCTGGTTCAGGTCTCGATAATCTACACATGGCCTGAGGTCCCCTCCTTTCTTTTCCACAAAGCAAAACCCCACTGAGGCTGGAGATGTATAGTGTTGGATGTACCCCTGCTGCAGAGCTTCTTGCATGTACTCCTCCATTGCTGCTTGTTCTGCTAATGACAAAGGGTAAATGTGGTTTCATGGAGGAGTCATACCTGGGAGGAGGTCAATGGCACAGTCATAGGAGTGATGCGGAGGTAGACCACAGCCTTTCCCTTTGCTGAATACCTCCTTTAGATCCAGATAATAGGTTGGGGCATTGTCAAGGGAGTCAGGCTGAGCGCTCTCTACCAAGGTGGAAGAGAGTGTGATCTGTGGAAGTTTCAGGCAGTTTTGCAGACAGGATAGTGACCACTGAAGAATGTCCCATTGTTGCCTTGAGATCGTGTAGTTGGAGCCATGGGTATCCTAAGATGATGTCATGATTTGAAGTCAGGGTGACAAGGAGAGTTATCTGTTCTGTGTGGATGGCTCCTACTTGAATCTCGAGGGGAGTTGTTCGAGTTGAGACCAGTCCTTCCCCTATGGGGCCCCCATCAATAGCTTTCAGTTTGATGGGTCTCAGAAGGGTGTGGGTGGTGAGTTGATGCCTCTATAATAATAAATAATAGGGTTGTTTATGAAGTTTCCCTCTGCCCCAAGTCAATGAAGGCAGAATGTACATGGGTCGAGTTTGGTAGCTTTAATAACATTGGTACTTGGAAAGATTGTGAGCTGTGAGACATTTCTGGACTCACTGGGTTAACAGGGCTGGAAGCCTTGCTTAGCTGATGATCCTGTGGAGGCCGAGTGGGGCACTTAGAGATCTGATGACCAGTCTCTCTGCAATAGAAGCAGAGACCCTCCCTTCTTCTTCTCTCCCTTTCTGACCTCTGCAGTCACATGTGGAAGATCTCCATAGGAGTTCCAAGGTTTGTGCTGGGAGAAGAGTTTGGAGGTAGTTGCAGTGAAGGTCATTTACAGAGGAGATGATACAAGTGGATGGCCAGATCAATGAGAGAATCCAGTGAGAAATATTCATCATGCCATGCTAGATTGCTGAGCACTTCTGGATGCAGACCTTGTTGAAATGTGTCTTTCAAGGCTATCTCATTCCAGCCACTGCCGGCAGCCAAGGTGTGGAAATCCAATGCATATTCAGCGACATTCCTTTCTCCCTGTTGGATTGTCAGCAGGCTCTCTCAGATCTCTATACCCTCAGGCTGACGATCAAACACTCCGTGAACAACTCCAGAAAATGGTCAAAGGATGTAGTGTGTTCACCCCCATGCATCCAGACAGCGCTTCCCCACTGAAGAGCCTTACCAGTGAGAAGACTGATGAACTGGAAGATCTTGTGTTCATCTGTGACTCCAGTGAGAGTGGACAAATATAGTGAACATTGGACAAGGAATCCCTTGCAATTGGAAACTTCCCCAGAGAACCTTTCAGGCAGAGGAATGCTACAAGGTGTACTGGCAGGCAATGAGGGGTGTGTGAGGATGGCCTGCAACACCACAGCAGCGAGTTGCGACATGCTGGTGTTAAGATTGCTGATCATCTGCTGGTGCTCTCCTAACAGACGTCCCTGTGCATGGATTGCAGTCTGCTTAACTTCCTCTGCTGCATCCATGATGATGAAGTATTCTGTCAGATCGCAGGCACTTATGGATGCAAATGCAGGGGAGAGTAGGTGCAATGCAAACTGCAGACAAAGCCAAAACATGAGTCAGAAATCGTAGTCAGGAAATAGGCGTGGGTTGATCGATCGGCGAACAGCACAGCGTAGGGCAGATGAGAGGACAAAGTCAAATGAGATCAGGAACAGAGGTCATTAACAGGAAGTCAGTATTCATCATCATCATGTCTTCCCTCTTGGCACATGATCGGCCTTGGGGCACAGCTGTTTTAGGCCTGTAAATCTGCTCTCCAACAGCTGCATAAAGTTGTCTTTTATCATCATCATCTTGAGGGCCTGCTGTCTATCGACCCCTAAAAGATCTTCTACTTTCTTCCAACTCCTCCTTTTGTCGAACAGCACAATTTTCTGTAATGCATCATTAGGCATTCTGCAGATGTGTGCGATGTATTTGAGGTACTGTATATGACATGTATCCTCAATTGACTGTGACTGGGTTATTTCATACAACTTTGTATTAGAGATCTTGAACCCCCAGTCCAGTTCTCCTTCTACTAGGGATGAAAAGTCAATCCCTCTCTTGTGTTGGTTTGTGGGGAGAGTGTTCTTCCTCACATAGCCCCTGGCTATCATCTTTCTTAAAAAAAACATTCCACACAGCATTAAGCTGTAGCAGTTCGGCACTTGTTAGTTCCCATGTCTGGACGCTATACAATAGCTGAGATCGTACACATGCTGTCAAGATTTTCATCCATGTATTGAGGTGGATTTCACAGTCAATAAGTACACATTTAAGCTTATTCCACTTTTCAAAGGCTGATGTGATCCTGTGATGTAAAAACGTTGATGACTTCCCAGTGTTGGTGATTAGATGGCCAAAATAGCAGAACTGCCTCACATTCTTAATTTCTGTGTTGTTGACTAGATAAACAGAAAGCTTGGTAAAGTCAGGTACAGGACACAGAATGATACTTTGCAACTGGAGTGGGTGTTTGCTGACCTTATATAGGGTTGTGATTGCGGGGTAATTGGCTACAGGTGAAGTGATTAGAAGTCCGGTGACGGGGAGCACTGAGGCTCTTGAGAAGTGTTGTCCTGAGTGGCCATGTTTGGAGGCTGCTCCAAACTCAGGTTTTCAGCACTGTTACTGACAATAAGTAAAAGGAAGGTTCAATGAATCAATTAAATGAAAAGAAAAAAAAAACTATAAACAAAAAAACTGATTGGTGAAAAAGATTATATTATTATAATATAGATTCAATGAGTCAAAGGATTAATAAGCCAAAGGAATTTGTGAATCAATTAAACCATGAATAAACAACTCAAGGGCCCTGTGGATCAGTGAATAAAAATTTCCCTGAATTGAAGTGAATTTAAAAGATAAGTACAGAAGAAGCTCAATAATTCAAAGAACAATGAGTCAACAAATCTGTGAATCAGAATGAACGAGTGCTGAACTTCGATCACTTGTTTTCAAAGGAGTGCAGTGTGTGAGAGCAGAGGTCAAAGGTTGTTACTATGGTAACAAATGTCTTGCTGAGCTTTTTAGGTGTGATAAAGATGTCATAAGGTAATATAATAACCATACCCAGGGTTATCTGCAATGCTAGCGGAGTAAAAGCAGGAGCACCATGCTATGTCTCTGCTTTGAGATGCCACTTATTCAGCCTTCAGATTTATGAAAGGACTACAACCTTGAGCAGCATCAAAGGAATTGTTCGCAAGCTTCTCATCATCATCAGGTTTGAACTATTCATCATTCTTTTAATACTCATCCATCACAAAGTTCCAAGATGCAAAAAAATTGCATCATGTGATGACTTTACTTTTGTCAAACTCAGTTTCGTGAGAAAACATCAATACATTCTGAGATGAAAAATTAGAGCTATTTCTAGTTGAAATATCTGCAGGACTTCCAGTGCAGAAGCATCATCAAGTTGATCCATTGCTATTAATATTTATCAATTCTTCCTTCAATGATCAATTGATTACAAAATTCTTCAAAGTTTTTTTGTTGGTTCATTCAGTTTTTGAATCATCAAAGATTTGACTCATTTTAGTCATTCACACCTCATCAGTTGATTCATTTATTCATGTACTGACTTTGTGATTCCTTGACATTTTGATTCTTTATCATACAGTTCCTGATTTATCATTTGAGCCATATTATCAATGATTTTATTCAGAAATCCTTTGACCTACTGATCATTTGATTCATTAATGATTGATTTGATTGATTCCTTGATTCACGATCCAACCAGAAATAACTACAATTCCTTATTGAATTAGTTGAGCTCTTTGATTTATTATTATTTGATATATTATTCATCATTTATATTAATTTATGTATTCTGATTAACTGGTTATTACTATTATTATTATTATAGTTCATAGATGAAGACTATTGTTTTTGGTGATAAATAAATAAATACATATATATATATATATATATATACACACAGTATATATAATTTTCTCCCCCCCTTCCAAAAGTTGTTCGATTTCAGAGGAAATTTTAACCACTGGTAACCACAGACAATGGAAGCTTGACCTTTTTTTCAAGGTCACAGAGCATATTTTATGTTTTTTCTTATTCAAAACATCATTTCATTTATTCCAGTATGTACTACAGATCTAAGGATTTCCCCCTAGATTTTATATAAACAAATGATGTGCTCATTTCCTGTGCAAAAAACTTTGATGCCAGTCAAGCAGAAAGTGACGCGTTCTGGACCGTGGTTGAAAACAGTTTGTTTCCTAAATTGGCAAAACCACAACATGTTCACAAAAACCAATAGTGCCAAGTTTTCATTTGCTCTGGACCAGTGCATGTTCTTCTTTGGTAGAGTTTGGTAGAGTCTTCTTTATTGGTTTTCAAAAGAAAAATAATTCAATATATTTTGTGCGTTCGCAAAAATGGCCAATATAGCCATTTCACCATGAAATATTGATTTTGGCTTATAATATGCTACAGTAAACTACCCCAAGCATGTACCCATTCAACCAGAATCAAGTGTCAAATTTGGCCTTTGACCTACTTTTAGAGGTCAAAAAGTTCCTTTTTTGTTTCTGACTGTACTATTTTCAAAAAATCATAAAAAAAGTTTAATATTTACATATGACCTTGTATTTTTCACAAACACCAATAGTACCAAAAGTTTTCACTTGCTCTGGACCAGTGCAGGTTCTTCTTTGGTAGAGAAGTCTTTATTGATTTTCAAAAAAAAAAATTGAATGTATTTTGTGCGTTCGCAAAAATGGCCAATATAGCCATTTCACCATGAAATATTGATTTTGGCTTATAATATGCTACA
>JANZLB010000010.1:1818777-1830809 GCA_026167865.1 Notarius quadriscutis
AATTCTGTAAAGCTGCTTTGCGACAATGTCTTTTGTTAAAAGCGCTATAGAAATAAACTTGACTTGACTTGACTTTTCAAGTCCACAATAGTCCAGAAATCAAACCTCAGATTTTTGTGTTTCTCTGCTGCCAAAAATTACCTTTTCAGATGGAAATTAACTGCAGAATTTCAGAGCTACAGGTCATATACTGAGTATGTTACTTGTGGTGAGAAGACAGCATATAGTGTGTTTCTAAAATTGGTTTTCCAGAGAGAATGCTTTTTGATGGACACACATTTCAACCAAATGTGAAGCTCTGCTGCAAATGTGTCTTGCATCTCTTTCAAGTCTTGTTTTTTTATTGGGCATTAACAGAGTATTCTGTTTCAAAAAAGACAGATATTTTCCTTAAAAAATAATTTACAAACTCATCAAATTGTGAGTGATTTCCAGGGAGGGCATTTTTGATGGACAAAGGATACTGTTGGAGGTACTTGGTTTACAAAAAATAAATAAATGAAAATAAAAACCTGTAACTTCCACTTAAATATCTTTCTATTGTGAATGAAAGTATACATCCCAAAGTAAAATCCATTTAGTGCTAAAAAATGCAATTCTGAATTTAAGGAGGAAAATCTAAGTGTAATAATTAAAGGAAAATTAAATGAAATGACCACAAGTTCAAAACTGAGCCCACATTTGACTTTTACAAACATTTATAAGAACTTATAAGAAACATTACTGCTGTAGGAAGGGCTGGTGTGTCTGTGCGGCATGGTGGTATAGTGGTTAGCACTGCTGCCTCACAGCAAGAAGGTTCTTGGTTCAAGCCCAGCAGCTGACGGGGACCTTTCTGTGCAGAGTTTGCATGTTCTCCCTGTGTATGTGTGGGTTTCTTCCAGGTGCTCCAGTTTCCCCAACAGTTCAAAGACATGCAGTTAGGTTAACATGGGGCGGCCTTGGGCTGAAGTGCCCTTGAGCAAGGCATCTAACTCCCAACTGCTCCCTGGGCGCTGTGGCATAGCTGCCCACTGCTCTGGGTATTTGTGTGTGCAGTCAGTGCTCACTTATGTGTGTGCATGTGTGTGTTCACTGCTTCAGATGGGTTAAATGCAGAGGATGTGACAAATAAAGGCTTCTTCTTCTGTAAAATAAGGTATAAGAAACTCCAGCATATATAGACTGGATCTAGTTGCAGGAGTTAGTTGGTGTTATTCAAAAAGACAGCCATGTTTGTGAAACAGCCCAGAAACAGCATATTTCCTTGATGGATACCTTGCTCTACTCAAGGAGGTTAAATGGCACTTCTTGGCTTGTGTTTTCTGTATTACACTGAACTGTTCAATGTGATGTTTGACATATAGTGCAAATAAAAAAAATGCTATGTTTCCTTTGTAATCAAAAATCTGTTATTTTATGAAAAAAGAAACTGAGCTGTTGTGCAAATTTAATTAATTAGCCATGGGATCAAAACACAGTGAAAATAACATATAATGAATGATTAATGGTCGTTAATGGAGATGATTTTAGCAGAACATAACATTATGACATTTTAAAATGTGAAACAGTAAAACAAAGCAATCAGAGACTAAAATCAAAAGCCAGAATAAGCATTCCATCATGCAGCTTACCTTAAATATTTCATCTGGACAGTCTGGAATAATTCTGCAAATAGCCCTTTTTACACCATTTTCCTGTTCTTTGGTTTTATCTGAGATGCCAGAAGACTCAGATTCACTTTGTTCATGTTGGTCAAACTGAAGCTCAGGCTCAGACAGAGAACTTCTTTCTGGGTCATCGATTCTCTGGTGATTTTCGATGGTGGCCAGAGAGGTGTGAGTGGAGGTGTGTTGTGATTCTGTCCCAATGGAGAATCCATTAGTGCTCGAGTCTGACCATACTTTCCACGATTTCGGTACCACATGTGGGGACCTGTTTAAAACTTCAGCGGGTGAGATCACCTCACATGTGTCGAGGGTGAAGGCAGGCTTAGTGAAAGTTTCATTTTCTCTCTGAAGTGCATTAGTTTCAGTGCGAAGAAATTCTTGAATCTGCTCTGTTCTTGCTGAGACAATACTGGGACATTCACCTTCAGGAGGTGCAAAGGGCCTGGATGAGTTCCTCCATTTTCGAGCAGTCTCAGCCATGCTATTAAAGAACCTATACAGTCCCCGAAAGTGGCTGCATTTGACATCTGGACCTGTCTGTTTAGGTACAGGCATGGAATCTTTATTGGACTCAATGTCAACAGAGCAATAGTCGGAGTCAATTGTTTTGTCCAGTGTGTGCATGGAGTCAAAGCTCTTCTCCAACAAAGTGGAACTTCCCTTTCCAATAAAGGACATTCTCTTCAAGTAATTCCAAACATCACCTCCTTTTGACCGTCTTCCTGATAGAGGTACCTTGGGGTTATTTTTCACATGATGTTCTTCATGGACTGTCACACCTGTGTTGTTATTGTTTGAGTGAGCTTTCTTTGAGCACGTTTGAGACTTAACACTGTTTTGTTGCTGAACTGTGTTCTTTGGTAGCTGGTGATCATTCTCAGTTGTAGTAGTAAAGTCTAGATCCTCAAAAGAGCAATCAAACTCAGTAGTGTAACCTGCATATGAATGCCTCTTGCCTTTATTCTTGAGTATGTTTCTCTGGTTGTGTAACAAAGCATGAGAGTTTCTGCAGTTTTCATTTGTCTCAGCCTGAAATGCACTATGGAATTTTGCACTGGCAAGTTTCCCAGATTTGCCTCTGAAGACAGAAGGTGACTTGAGCTTTTTTAGACCCTTTACTCTGTCAGCAAATGACAGCTTGGAGGCAGATGCTTCCCCTGGAAGTATCATGGAGTGAGGTCGTCTCTCATAGTCAGAGACAATTCTCCTGTGGTTGAGAATCCTCCAGATGCCTGTGGTTCTGGATGCCCGGTTCAGTTCCTGTTTCTCTCTGATTGGATCCTGAAAGGATGCCAGATCCAATGATTCCTTAAGATCCTTAGGTTTGCGGATTTGCACAATCCCTGTTTCACTCTCCATGTCCAGAGACACACTGAAGACTTTGTTGATATACCCATTGGAAACATTACAATCAGACACAGTGCTTTCTATGTTGTCCATCCTCTCACATTGCAAAGGACTTCAGTCAGCTTTCGACTGTAAGAGACGTCATTTTTGTGGTCCACCTGATTATCTTAGAGATATTAGAAAATAAAATTACAAGTAAGAGACATGAAGAAACATTAATGATAATTTTAGCTTTTAAGTGTTGCAGTATTTTACACGTGGTATAAAATATATTTTACACACACATACACACACACATCTTACATATACATATATTTCATTATATATTTATATACAGTACTGTGCAAAAGTCGTAGGCACATGTAAAGAAATGCTGTACACCAAAAATGGCTTAAAATAATGAAATGTTTCAACTTAAAAAAATACTACAAACAATAGTAAGCCATAACAAATGAAACAAAGTCAATATTTGGTGTGAGATAACCCTTTACTTTAAAAAAATATATACAGCAGTCTCAGGTACAGTTAGTGCAGTTTTATAAGGAAATAAACTGTAGGTTTCACTGAGCATCTTGCAGAACCAGCCACAGTTCTTCTCGACACTTTGTCACACTTGCTTCTGAATTTTTGCAGCAAAACCCAGTAACCTTCATTATGTTTTCTTTTTTAATCTGAAAAGTGTTTTTTTAAGGAATATGCTGCTCAGATACAAACATTTTTTCTGTAACATTTAATTTTGTGTTGGAAAATGAACGTTTGGCACTCTAAATGTTCGTTTTTGTATTAACTCGATAATGTAGAAATCATAAAATAGAAACTGAAACAAAGTTTGTATGAAAAAAAATTGGGTGCCTAAGACATTTGCACAGTACTCTGTGTGCGTGTGTGTGTGTGTGTAGAGGACATTACACAGTTGCACAAAGATATGAAGTTTAACTTTGAGTGGTGAATGTATATATCACGAGTGACCAAATTAAACTTCACATCTTCACGCCAGCGTGTAATGTTCTTTATATTATACAGACATATCCACAAAAAAAAAAAAATGCAAGATAATCAAATTAATTTTAATTTTGAGCCAGTTCACTATTTTTACAATGCGCTTCAAGTCAGCAGGAAAACATTGAGAGTGATGTCATTGGAGTGAAGATATCGGGAAATATGTCACCCAGATCCGCAATGTATTTCGAATGAAAAATGCAAGTTTTTTAATATGAGAAGATTAACTTCATATCTTCAAGACAATGTGTCATTTTCTTTTCATTATGTAGACACATTTACAAACGAAGTAACCAAATTTATTAAAACAATTAATCGATATCCTCATGAGTGACATATTGAGAATTATTATACATACAGAACACTTTTTTGATGGAATAAAAACATGTATTCGATTCCCTTCTAGCGGGTTTCATTAATAATAATAATAATAATAATAATAATAATAATAATAATAATAATAATAAATACATTTTATTTGTAACGCACTTTACATTTAGAGCAAATCTCGAAGTGCTACAAGATAGAAACATCATTAAAAAAGGTAGATTGAAACAACATAACATAAAAATGAACAGAAATAAGGCATAAATAAGAGTCATGTTCTGCTAAAAAGAAATGTTTTAAGTCCTTTTTTAAAACTCTCTGTAGTCTGTGGTGCCCTCAGATGGTCAGGGAGGGCATTCCATAGGCAAGGGGCAGCAGAACAGAAGGCTGCATCACCCATGGTGCTGAGCTTAGTCCTGGGGTGGCAGAGGCGATTTGAGTGGGTAGAGCAGAGGGATCACATTGAGGTTAGTGGGGTGAGTAATTCTTTCAGGTAGATGGGGGCATTTCCATACATGCACTGGTGAGTAAGAAGGGAGACTTTGTATTCAATCCTGGCGGAGACAGGGAGCCAGTAAAGTGAATGGAGAATGGGTGTGATGTGTTCATATTTTCGCACTCTCATCAGGATCCTTGCAGCACTGTTCTGAATGCATTGTAGTCTTTGAAGACATTTGCTAGGGATCCCAATGAGAAGTGCATTGCAGTAATCCAGCCTGGAGGAGACAAAAGCGTGGACCAACTTTTCAGCATCTGATAAGGTGAGAGTGGGACAGAGTTTGGCAAAATTTCTGAGATGGTGAAAACAGATCTTGCAAAGGTGTTTGATACGGGCTTCAAAGGTGAGTTGAGGGTCAAATTTTACACCACAGTTGGTGACTAATGAGGAGATGGGAATGTCGTGGTCAGAGAACATAACGCTGGTTATGGAGGACGACTGGATCTAGTGCAGTGTACCAACCAAGATTGCTTCAGTTTTGAAGCTGTTCAGCTGGAGAAAGTTGTGATTCATCCACACCTTTATCTCCTCCAGACAGGCAGTGAGTGTAGATAGAGGAGATGATGATGATGATACATGACCAAGGGGGAGCATGTATAGAATGAACAGGATGGGATCAAGGACTGACCCCTGAGGGACCCCACAGGTGACTGTGTGTATCCGGGATCTTGTATTTCCAAAGGAAATGCACTCTGTTCTGTCAGTGAGATAAGATTTAAACCAGTTAAGGGCTGTGTCAGTGAGTCCAATGATGTGATGTAACTGGTTGAGGAGTATACCATGGTCAACAGTATTGAATGCAGCAGACAATCAAGAAGAATGAGGAGGGAAAGTGAGCCAACATCAGCTGTCATCAGCAGATTGCTTGTAACTCTAACCAGAGCTGTTTCTGTGCTATGAGCAGAGTGGAAACCAGACTGAAATTTTTCAAAAAGGTTGTTGTGCATAAGGTGGTCCTGAAGGTGGGCAGCAACTACTTTTTCCAATACTTTGGAGAGGGATGGAAGATTGGAAATGGGCCTGTAATTGGCAAAAACTTCTGGATCAAGAGTGGGTTTTTTGAGTAGTAGTCTGATTACAGTGGCTTTTTGAGCAGATGGAATATAGCCAGCCTGAAGGGAGAGGTTTATTACAGTGGTGATCAAGGGACTTATGGCAGGGATATTTTATTTCACTAGGGCTGTAGGAATGGGGTCAAGGGCACAGGTGAAGGGTTTCATTCTCCTGATGATATCTTTGACCTCTTGCTGTGAAATTTCTGGAATGCAATTAAGGGCCTGGGAGATCTCAAACTGAGTAGGCAGTCGGGACAGGTAGAGTGGAAAAACCAGAAAGGACAGAACGAATTGAGTCAATTTTTGTTTTGAAGAAGGCCATAAAGTTATTACAGTACTCTTCTGTAGTTTCTGTAAGTGAATGGGTTTGTGATGATGATTGACAGTGGAAAATAGCTGCTTGGAATTTCCAGGACTATTTTTGGTGGCATTTGAGTAGAACTGTGACCATGCCTCTCTAAGGGACTTTGAGTAGGCATTTTGGTGTTCCTGATATGCTAGCTTGTGAACTGTAAGACCTGAAACTTTATAATGCTGCTTGAGAGCATGCCCATTTGCTTTCATTTTCTGTAGCTCACTGGTGAACTGGGGGCAGAGCGGGAGAAGGTGACTGTTCTGGTTTTGACAGGAGCATGGAGATCCAGAATGCTGCTCAAGGTTTTATTGTAGAAATCCACTGCATCATTGGCTGATAAAAAGTCTGTATGAAGAACATGCTGGAGATCATCCATCCATCCATTATCTGTAACTGCTTATTCTGTTCTACAGGGTCACAGGCAAGCTGGAACCTATCCCAGCTGACTATGGGCAAGAGGCAGGGTACACCCTGGACAAGTTGCCAGGTTATCGCAGGGCTATGCTGGAGATCAACTGTGAAAATTTCTGGGTTGATGTTATTCAATTTTCTAAAGCAGATTTTGCGTTTGGGCTTGATAATTGGAGATAATAATGGCAACTCCATGGAGATGGCCTTGTGGTCGGACACACCCAAATCATACAGAAGTAAATTGCTGAGAGGGGCAGAGTCAGTGATGACCAGATCAAGAGTATGCCCCTTGGTGTGTGTGGGGACATCGACAAGTTGTCTGAGGGTAAAACAATCCAAGAATTGAAGGAATTCAGCTGTAAAACGGCAGGAGGGGGTATTGACATGGATGTTCATATCTCCAAGTATTATAATATTGGCAGAGGTTATACAGAATGTTGAAAGAAGGTTGTTCATCTCAGAGATGAAATATGGGTTTGGTTTGGGTGGCTGGTAAATGAGAAGTATTGTCATGAAAAAGGAGGCTTTCATTTAAATGCCAGGCATTCAAAAGAAGATAGCTCTGACAGGGGCAGAGGAGACAAATCCAGATTACTGCAGTAAATGACAGACAGACCATCACCATGACCTGTGCTGCGGGCTTTCTTGAGGTAGTAATAGCCAGGAGGATAGGTCTCATTTAGAACAGAAAAAAAACATCTGGTTCGTGCCAGGTTTCCATAAGGCACATAAAGTCCAAACACTTGTCCAGAATATGGTTGTGTATGAAGCAAGATTTATTTGTGAGAGATTGTGCATTAAACAGTTAAATTTTGATATTAGATGAGTTAGTGAGTCTCTGTATTGGCCGAATTAGACTGAAATCCACTCCATGTTTTCCATCCCACTCCGTGAGTGGTGTTGTCATGGAAACTCCAGTGCTACTAGTCTGAAGAGCAACAATGCTCTGATGATGTGTCTGAGGTGCGACAGTGTGTGCAGCTGACCAGAAGGATGGGATGGTGTGACCAAACCAGGAGTAAACAAACTTCCTATGGAAGCTTCTGTGAATGTAACTGGGACAGTGAAGGAGTCCAAATTGTTTAATAATTGATATGCATGATGGAATGACATAGTTGTTAAGTTTTAACAGCTGGTTGACAGAATAACTCAATATCATGCCATTCGCAGAGAGTTTAGTTTATTAGCCATTAGCTTATGGATGCGATGTTCAAAGGTGAACTATCCAACACAGAGGGTCAGATGTTGGTGATCAGCAATGGCTCAACTGTAGAAACTGTGGATCCCAGGGCCAAGCCTTGAGGCAGACCACACCAGGAAAAGCCAACATGGTAGTCCCTGAGTGGTAGTACATTGACAGCAACAAAGATAGGTAAAACAACCACCAGAGTCAATAGAATCCATTTAAAACAAGGAAACATACAAAAGTTTTACTGAAACATGATAACAATAGTATACTTAAAATCTTCAACTGATGCAATGGGACAGTGAAAAATTCCCAAACATGTTCCAGCATGACAAAGTTCCTTAAATGGAGCCTATGAAGACATAGTTTGCCAAGGTTGGTGTGGAAGAATCAGCAAGGCTTGTACAGAAACCTGATCTCTACCCCACTGAATACTTTTGTGATGAATTGGGATGCTGACCTCACACTACTAGCTTCAGTGCCTGCCCTCACTCATGCTCTTTTGGCTGAATGGGCAATTCCCCACAGCTACAATTCAAATTCTAGTGAAAAGCCTTGAAAGAGGAGTGGAGGTTCTTATAAAAACAAAAGGGGGAATTATATCTGGAATAATATGTTGAAAAACACATATGGGTATAACGGTGAGGTGCTCACAGACATTTGACCATATAGTGTATGTTCCATGAGATGCCTCAGAAATACTTGGTGTGAACTGTCTTAAAATCTTGAAAAAAAACCCAACAACAATATTTTGCCTATTCTTGAAATATCTTTCATATATTCAACTTCCTTTTTGAAAACACTCATTCTACCTTTACTGTCAATTAAATGAATAGTTTTAACAATGATTAATACAAGATTTAACTGTGAGTTGGCCTAGTGGTTAGTGGGTCTGCCTCTTGATCAGGAGGTTGCGAGTTCTACTTGCAGTCGGGTCATACCACAGACCATCATAAAAATGGTACCTACTGCCATCCGGCAAGGCATGCTGTAATACAGATATGAGTGGGGTGTAAAACTCTCGCAGTTACCAGAGGACTAGCCCCCCACTGTAACCCTAGCTATGTAATAGGTGAGAGGCTGAGGGCTATGGAAATCGGTGCTGCCATTTGGTGTGGGAAGGACTTTAGAATACAAGATAATACTGGCCATTACTTTAATATTTACATTTTATTCTCTTACTGTCCATCTATTTTCTTTCTTACTCTTATGGAGCCTGAGGAATTTCAGTGGTCACCTGGGCCTCATCATCCTCCAAATACTTATTCTGCCAAGTCTGTCTATCTGAGGGTGTAAAAGTTATCTTCGACCCTCAGAAAAACCAATGTGTCATCTTTTGGAGAAATAACTTTTTAGGCCAAAGGCCACAAAGTGATGCTCATCACTATACCTGCTAATAAAAAGAACAATAAGGAACTTCTGCTCTTCTTTTGTTTGCCTTCCAGCTTCTGGCTCAAAGGATAGGCAGATAGCATGCACAAGGAATTTACAGTCATGGTCAGACATTTACATACAGTGACATGAATGTCATCTTGGATATGAATGTCATGACAATATTTGGGCTTTCAGTAATTTCTTTGAACTGTTCTTTTTCTGTGGCAGAATGTACAACCTACATCTTTAATTAAGAAAAAAAAAAAAAAACGAGAATTTGGTGCACAAGTTTAAATTTTCTTTCACCCTGACCAAACATTTTTGTTTACCATGAACAAGTTTTGCCAATCATAACCTCTCCTTACTCAAGTGTCTGACATGGTCTCCTCGTTGGCCACCCTGGTAATTTGGGTGTTGCGACCCAAAGCGGACATGGGATCTCGGAGCAACAAGTGGCCCCAGAGGTGCAGTGCACATGACTCACGGGTGTGTGGACATGCTCTAACACTCACCAATGCTTGTCCCAACTATGGGTTAAATAGTTGAGCCAGATCACTGC
Source organism: Notarius quadriscutis (assembly GCA_026167865.1). Lineage (NCBI taxonomy): Eukaryota > Metazoa > Chordata > Actinopteri > Siluriformes > Ariidae > Notarius > Notarius quadriscutis. The sequence continues at coordinate 1,828,539 of JANZLB010000010.1, forward strand.
CTCAGGTGCAAAAGAGTTAAACTCTAATGGTCAGCAAAAGGGTGTCTGTAAATAAGTTACATTGATGGCCAGTGATAGAAAATAGGGAGTCCTGGGACCTGTGAATTGTTTCATCCTTGATAGAAGACAGGGGTGACAAAGAGCAAAGGGCAGAAGTGAGATATTGTCACACAGATTACTTTACAATGGCCACTGGACAAGGAGAAGGTTAACTCACACAATTAACATAAGTTACAGGAATTGCAACTGTAGTCATTTAGTAGCAACAGAAAAATCATGATGGCAAGCCAAAACTACACTCGGGTTAAAGTCCCTAACATATCTTCTGATGCAGGCCATGATTTACCTAAATTGCAGGATGACATGTCCCCAAATCCACAAGGAAGGGACAGGCCTGATAATGGCTTCTGCAGAAGGAACAGAATCATCAACTGTAGATCCACAATAACAGTATCAATAATGAAAGTTAGAACCATAAGGGGCCCTCGAAGTAGAGAGGAGCTGATTGTCAATCTGAACACACACAGAATTGATGTACTAGGAATCCAGGAACATCGTATCATGCATGACAAACTTGTTAAGTATGAAGCCATCCTTGGTAGCACACTTGTAACTACACCAGCAATGAGAAACCAAGCAGGGTCAGTGATTGGTGGAGTTGGAAATTCTGCTGAGTCCTAGACCATTCAATTCGCTGGCAAATGTACAATCTCACTAGTCTTACAGTGAGAGCAAGCTTTCAATGTAACCCTGCTACAACTATCAGTCACATACTGCCCAACCAACACAGATGAAGATGATAGTGTTAGAACATGACAACAGTTTAAGACAAGCCATTTAATCTATACCAATTCACAATCTACAACTGTTAGTAGGAGACTTCAATGCCAGGATAGGGCCGGAGGATGAAAAGTTCACTTTTCATAGAGAAACCAACAGAAATGGCAGACATCTGTTAGACTTGGCATGTGAGAAGGACCTAATTATTACCGGAACATACTTCCGTAAGAAAATGGGTAAACTCTGGACCTACATAAGCCCAGGAGGAAAGAAGTAGCAGCAAGACTATATTTTAATTAGAAAGAAATGGTGCAACAGCATGCTGAACGTGGAGGCATACAGTACCTTTGCCAGTGTTAGTTCAGATCATAGAGTAGTCTCTGCATGGACTAAGTTTGAGGAAAGACTAAGTTTGAGGAAAAAGAAAACAGAACCAAGAAAGCAGCAATAGGACTGGAGCGTGCTCAGAAGCAATAAAGAGCTGCAGGTACAGTGTGTTATAGAGGTGCGCAACAGGTTCCAACCTCTGCAAGATGTCAACGAATCCACCATGGACAGATATGAGAAATTTGCTAGAGTAAACGAAGAGGCGACCAAAAAGGTGATCCCAATCAGAAAAAGGAACAGGAGAGCAGGATACTACAGTGAGCCGAGAGTGACAAAGGGTAGAGATGAGGTCAGCAGAGCATATGATGCATACTAGCAAAACACAACAGTAATGAACAGGCAGGAGTATAAACTCGCTAAAAAGAAACTGGAGGAAGCATATACAGAAGTCACAGAAGAGGATCTTAACAACAAAATTAAAGAGGTAGAAAGAGCACATGTGAATGGCAAATATGGACAAAGCTGGAAACTCAAAGAAATCACTGAGAGGAAAACATCAAAAAAGGGCAATTGGAAGGAAACGCTCAAAAAAAAAAATCAGCTAGAAAACTGGTACAAATCACTTCAAGAACCTTCTTGGTAATCCATCCAGCATCACAGATGAGGACAAAGACATTCCAATTATACTTAAGGACTTAAATATAAAGGAAGGCCCATTCAGCAAAGAAGAGTATGAGAAAGCAAAGAAATCCCTGGTTGAGGGAAAGACCAGCAATGAGGACAGTATACCCCCTGAAGTGCTGAAGAGGTGTCAGGGCCTGGATGAAATCATCTTAGATTTCTGCAAGAGAGCACTGATGGGTGGAGAAAAGCCAGACCAATGGTCCATTCTGAACACTCAAAATACCCAAGTCTGGGGTCCTTAGACTGGGGAGCAGCTACCGCAGGATCAGCCTAAGCTCACTAGTGGCCAAAATATATAACATTGATACTTAACAGGATAAGACCAGTATTAGATGAATACAGTGGTGCTTGAAAGTTTGTGAACCCTTTAGAATTGTCAATATTTCTGCATAAATATGACCTAAATATCATCAGATTTTCAAACAAGTCCTAAAAGTAGATAAAGAGAACCCAGTTAAACAAATGAGACCAAAATATTAT
>JANZLB010000010.1:1998753-2010322 GCA_026167865.1 Notarius quadriscutis
ACACCCCGTCCCACCACTCAGCAGGAGTAGGAGCAGGACAGTAGCTCAGAGTCAAAGTGTGTTTCAGTGCTCAAACTGTTGGGCTATTTAGTTGAGACTTTTTACAATGTAATAAAATGCATTATTCCCTTATACTCATGTTTTATTATTTGACTTTTGCATGGTAAATTAACATGTACTCAAATAAAAACAGCAAATAAGGTGGTCTTCTTCCTTTCTACAATGTTACACGCTACATGATTGGTTCCTTAGTTCCTCCCCAATATATATACCCAGAGTCTTGTCCCTCGTGTCGTGTGCAGGTTGTGTGCACTGCGTGCAGGTTATGTGCATTGCGTGCAGGTCGCATGCACAGTGTGCACGCCACACATAGGGTTAGAAAGTGAGATGTACTTCTGTCTTGTGGGCTGCACAAATAGCAAGTGTGAAATACTTGTGTTGTACTTCTGAGGCACGTCACTCATACAATGACCATGCATCACTCATGTGTCTTACTGTCATTGCAAAAAGCCCCTACTAGCCATGCTGCTGACTTGGTTCAGGTATACAAAAGGAGTACGGGTCCCATACATAGTATATGCGTTCTTGATTTGTCGCAAGACCCGTAGAATTTGCATGTGCAGGACCGAAAGTCTCCATGGGCAGTCTGCAACCTTCTACAGCGCTGAACACACACAAGTGTCACGCAAGTCTCAAGCATGGTTTTGCCAATTTTTTTACTGTAGACCACCCATAGCAAACCTGTACGGTGGGTTGTGAGTGAGGCTTAACAATGTCCATCTTACTAACATGATGGAATTTCTGAGAATATATATATATATTTTTTATTTCTATTCATACATTCAAAATTGTCAGTGCTTACCCAAGCTCATTGGAATCTGTCAGTCATGAGTGGCCATGGAGCTGTACATTGAGAGTCACAATCAGTTGGCACTGGGGCAGTGTCTGTTGTGGGTGTGTAGGCTGATGCAGGAATGGCAGTCCCTGTCACAGTGGCTGAATTTGAGGGTGGTGTCTGTGGGTTGAGCTTGTTGGCTGTTCTTGAGTTTCACTCTCCGTTCATCTGCTGCAAGCTGTAGCTTCTTTTTTCCTCTATGCCTAGATTACAATTCGGTTCTTGTCTTCAGTGGGAGCAATCTTGGGCAAGGTCTTTCCAGACATCAATATCCATGTTGAGGGTGTTCATGTGTCTTTTGCACATGTCTTTAAACCAGAGTTCGGGGAGGCTTTTAGCTCTCTTTCTTGTTGCAAGCTCACCATACAGCAGGTCCTTGGGAATCCTGCTATCCTGCATCCTGTGGATGTGTCCTAGCCATTGGAGGTGATGTTGCTATAGCAGAGTGAAGATGCTGGATGTGGTAGCATACTTGAGGATCTCATTGCTTATGTTATCCAACCATTTGATGCCTAGAATCTGCCTCAGATTGTGCATGTGAAAGGTTTTGAGCCTCCTTTCTTGCTTTGAGTACAGAGTCCATGACTCACTGCCATTTAAGAGGGCACTGAGGACACAGGTTCTGTAGACAGTCTTCTTGGTCTTTAGGATCAGTTTGGCATTGTCCCAGACCTGCTTTAAGAGCCTGGCAAGTGTTGATTAAGCTCAGCCAATCCATCTGCTGACTTTGGAGTCCATGGAGAGGTCGTCAGTTACTGTTGAGCTAAGATATGTAAATTCCTTCACCACATCCAGCTGATAGTTGTTTATGGTGATGGTTGGTGTGGTTTTGGTGTCCTGGCCAAAGATATGTGTTTTTTTTACAGCTGATTGTCAGTCTGAAGTCCTCACAGACTTGGCAGAAACAGTCCAGGAGATTCTGAAGCTGTTCCTCGTGAGCTGTCAAGGCTGCATCATCTGTGAATAGCATATCTCTGATAAGAAACTTCCAGATCTTTGTCTTTGCCCTCAGTCTGGGCAGGCTGTAAAGTTTTCCATCTTACATGGTATGGAGGTAGAGTCCATCAGTTGATGTTCTGAATGCCTGCTGAAGCATGACTGCAAAGTAAATGTCAAAGAGGGTGGGGGCAAGCACACACCCCTACTTGACACTGCAATTCATGTCAAATGGAGTTGATGATGACCTGTCAAACTGGATGACTCCCTTTATACCTGTGTGGAATGACTTGGATCATGCTCAGAAGCTTTGGTGGACATCCAATCCTTGTGAGGACTTTGAAGAGGCCATCATGGCTCACAAGATCAAAAGCCTTTGTCAGGTCTATGAAAGTTATGTAGAGTGGTTGTTTCTGCTCTGTACACTTCTCCTGAAGCCGTCATAAGGAGAAGATCATGTAGACTGTAGAGAGTTTCAACCTGAAGTCACACTGTGATTCTGGGTATACTCTGTCAGCCAGGTTTGGGAGTCTGTTATGGATCGCTCAGGCAAATACTTTCCTGACAATGCTCAGCAAGGAGATCCCTCAGTAGTTATTACAATCACTGTGATCACCTTTGTTCTTAGGGTAACAATGTTACAGTGTCCTGAAGAACTTCTCCCTCCTCCCATCACCGATGGAGAAGTACATTGAGGTGTTTAAGGAGTGGTCCTTTTACGCTTTTGATGATGTCTGCTGGAATTTCCATCCAGCCCTGGTGCTTTTCCTGTAGACAGGCTGTCAATGGCTTTGCTGAGCTCCCCCAGGCTAAGTGTCTCATCCAGCTTTTCCATCACAGGCAAATGCTCCACACTTTCTAATGTGGATGGTATAAATTTTTCCATCTGACATGGTATGGAGGTAGAGTCCATCAGTTGATGTTGTATGTGGATGGTGCTCTCGTTGCCATACAGTTCTGAGTAATGCTCCACCCACCTCTCCATTTGCTTACTCTTGTCTAGTTTTGATGGTAGCTGATTTGAGAGGAGCTATCTTGGTCTGTGTTGGTCTGACAGCCTTCTTAATTCCATCATAGACATCCTTGATGTTTCCCATGTCAGCTGCCAACTGAATACTTTCACAGAGTTGTAACAATAGTTGTTGGCACATCTTTAGGCTACACACTGCAGTTTAATCTTCACTGCTCTGAGAGCTTGCAGTGTTGACTGTTTTGGCTGTTGCTTGTATTCCAGCAGAGCAGCATGCTTTCCCTTGATCACAGTGTTGAGATCAGTGGCATTTGCCTCGAACCAGTCCTGTGTCTGTCCCTGTTTCCTGACAAAGACAGAGAATGCCCTGTCATGGATTGTGTCTGAGATGATCCCATTTCTGCTTTGCATCTCCCTCAGGGGGCTTTGCTTGCAGGGTGTTTTCCAGACTGTAAGTGTTTTCATCTTCTCCAGATTCCTTGCCTTGCTGATGTTGATACATGGTGGGTTGGTGCAATGAAGCTTCTTGGGCTGAATCCTGATCTTGCAGCAGACCAGTGAGTGGTCTGTGTCATAATCAGTACTGTGGTAAGAACAAGTCATGAGGACATTTCTTCGTTAGCAGCACCGCGTGAGAATCAAGTCCAGCTGATGCCAGCATTTGGAGCATGGATGTTGCCATGATAATTTGTGCTGCAGTTTTGTTTCAAAGAAGGTGTTGGTGATGCACAGCCCATAGAGAGTGCATACAGTGTCTTGCAAAAGTATTCATCCCCCTTAATGTTTGTCCTGGTTTGTTGCATTACAATCTGGAATTAAAATAGATTTTTGAGGGGTTAGCACCATTTGATTTACACAACATGCCTACCATTTTAAAGGTGCAAATTAATAATAATAATAATAATAATAATAATAATAATAATAATACAATTTATTTAATGTATTTATTTTTTATTATTATTGTGGCACAAACAAAAATTATGATGAAAAAATAGAAATCTGGAGTTTGCATAGGTATTCACCACCTTTCATATGAAACTCCGAAATAAGACCTGGTCCAACCGATTAACTTCAAAAGTGACTCATTTAGCTGATTAAGATCCGCCTGTGTGCAAAGTGTCACATAATCTGTCACATAATGTCTGTATAAATCAACCTGTTCTGGAAGGACCCTGACTCTGCAACACTACTAAGTGTCAGAGTGCAGGATCTTACAGATGCAGGTGCAGTGGAGACCGGGAGCTTTGCAAACAGCATGCTGAGCCAAATTGTTGAGTAGGAATCAAGTCCGGAAATGAGCGAGGGTCAGTTGATCAGCAAACAATGCAACAGAGATTGGGCAAAAGATGAAGTCAAGTTGAAATGTAAACACAGGTCATAAACTGGAAATCAGACGGAAAACAAATGGCTTGGTAAAGTTAGACATGTGGGTACTAGATGATACTTTATGAAGTGGGTAAGTGAGAGTTGAGTATATATAGATGTGCTAGGTGATTGCTGGATGAGATACAGGTGTAATTAATAGTCAAGTGACAGAGGGCACTGTGACTCTTGGGATTTGTAGTCCAGAGCAGCCATGTTTGGAGGCTGCTCCAAACTAATTTTTTCAGCACCGTTACTGACAGAACCCCCCTCCCCGAGGAGCTTCCTCTGGGAGCTACTATCTTGGCCACCCTCTCCTTCTTAATGCAGGTTTGTTCAGTTGTTGGCTGTGGAACTCCTGTGTTAAGAGTGGGTCCAATATGTCCCTGGAGTTGACCCAACTTCATTCCTCAGGGCCATAGCCCTCCCAATCTACCAGGTATTCTAGTTGCCTCTGTCTGCAGCGGGAGTTTAGGATTATGTTTACCTGGTAGATGGGTTCACCCTCAATGCCCAGGGGTGGGGGATCTTAGGTGGTAGTGTCCATGGCTAGGGGACTTTGCATGACTGGTTTAAGGCAGGAGACATGGAAGGTAGGTGTCATTCTGCTGTGACATGAGAGTTCTAGCCTATAGGATACCTTGTTGATCCTGCACAATGCCTTGTATGGGCCAATGTAATGAGCTTGCAGTTTCTTGCATATGTTTGGCTCCCTTAAGTCCCTTGTGGAGACCCATACCCGATCTCTTGGAGTGTATTCTGGTTTCTCACTTCTGTGTTTGTCTGTGTATTGTTTGTATTTGGCATTTACTGCTTCCATCCTCTGGTGACTCTCCTCCCACACCTGCTGGCTATTCAGGAACCAGGCATTGATGGCAGGTAACTGGGTGGGTGTGTCATCCCAAGGGAACAAGGGGGGCTGATAGCCGAGTATGCACTGGAATGGTGTTAACTGAGTTGCGGAGTGTTTAAGAGAGTTCTGTGCATACTCAGCCCAGGGGAGAAACTGTGCCCAATCCTTCTGGTTTCTCATGCAGAAAATTCTCAAGAAACACTCCACCTCCTGGTTAGCCCATTCCACCTGACCATTGGACTGTGGATGGTAGCCAGACATGTGGCTTACTGATACACCTAATCTCTCCATAAAGCTGGACCAAAATCTGGAAATTAATTGAGGACCCCAGTCACTTACAATATCCTCAGGAATACCAAAATAGTGGAAGACATGTTTGAAGATCAGTTCAGCAGTCTGAAAAGCAATAGGTAGGGCAGGTAATGGGATGAGTCGTAGAGCTTTAGAAAATCTGTTTATGATTAGCAAGATGACTCTGTTTCCCTGTGAAAGTGGTAGATCCATGATAAAATATATCACAATATGTGACCAGGGTCTCTGAGGCACTGGGAGAGGGCATAGTTTTCTGGATGGTGGGGCACATGGTACCTTGGCCTGTGTGCAGACTGAACAGGAGGAAACAAACTGATTAATGTCTGACCTCATGTTCTCCCACCAATATTTGTTCCTGATAAGCTGATATGTGTGATGACTGACTTCTGGGATAACCCATGGTGGGGGAAGTGTGGGTTCAGGTAATGAGCCTCCCTCTGAGGTCAGGTGGAACATGTAGGAGTCGGGGGGGAGGAGTTCTTGGGAATGTTAGAGGTCTGGGACTGCTGGATCACCTTATCAATATCCCAAGTAATGGCTTGTATGAAATACTCTGGTGGCAGGATGGGAGTGGGTTCTAAGGTATGGGCTGAGGGATAATGGATCCTGGAAAGTGCATCTGCTTTAGTATTTCTTGAACTGGGGCAGTAGGATATTTTGTACCAGAACCAAGTGAAAAACAGGGCCCACCTAGCTTGCCTTGTGTTAAGAAGTTTAGTGGTCTTCAGGTATTCTAGGTTCTTATGGTCAGTTAGAATCTTGAATGGGTGTGTGGCACCTTCCAGCCAGTGTCTCCATTCTTCCAAAGCAAGTTTGATTGCTAGGAGCTCTTGATTACCAATGTCATAGTTTCTTTCTGTGGTTGTGAGTTTCTTGGAGAAGAAGGCAACTGGGTGAAATTTAGGCTTTTCTCCAAAGCAGTCTGAGAGCACTCCTCTGACTCCTGTCTCTGATGCATCTACCACTACAATGAATGGCTTGGGAGGGTCAGGATGTTGTAGGATGGGAGCAAAAGTAAATGCTGCCTTGAGCCAGTTGAAAGCCTTCTCAACTGCTGGGTTCCACTGGAGATGTTGGGGAGTGTTCTTTAACAGAGATATTAAGGGAGCAGTGATCATACTTAACCCTCGAATGAAGCACCAGTAAAAAATTGCAAAGCCCAAAAAGCATTGTAATTCCTTGATGGATGTGGGTGTAGGCCAAGATGTGACAGCTGAGACCTTTGCCTAGTCCATGCTTACTCTCTCAGAACTGATTATATATCCAAGGAAGGAGATTTGGTTGACATAAAATTGGCCTTTCTCAGCTTTGACAAAGAGGTAGTTCTTGAGCAGATGGGATAGTACTGACCTGACATGTTTTAAATGGCTTTCCTTGTCTGGGCAGTAAATCAAAATGTTGTTAATGTAGGCAATGACAAATTTACCCAACATGTCCCTTAAGCCATCATTAATCAGACACTGGAAAATGCTTGGAGCTGAAGAAAGGCCAGAAGGCATCATCAGGTCCTCAAAATGGCCGGCAATTACACTTAAAGCAGTTTTCCATTCATCTCCTTCTTGGATTCTTACCAGGTTGTATGCACTGTGGAAGTCCATCTTAGAAAATATATTTGCTGATTTTAATTGTTCCAAGGCAGTGAGCACCAGAGGGAGTGGATAGGGATATTTCACAATGACTTGATTTATTCCTCAGGAATCGATACAGGGTTGGAGACCTCCTCCTTTCTTTTCTATGAAGAAGAAGCCTGCAAATGCTGGAGAGGTGAATGGTCTGATATACCCTTGCTTTAGTGCCTCCTGCACACACTCCTCCATGGCAGCTTACTTCTTTCAGAACAATGGATAGATTTGATTACAGGGTGGAGTCATGCCCAGGATGATTCAATCATAGGAGCAATGAGGGGGTAAGCCACAAGCTGTACATTTACTGAAAACCTCCTTCAGGTCCAGATAACAGGCCAGAATATTATCAAGGGAATCAGGTAGAGGACTCTCCACAGATGTGGATGAGATGGCTAGCTGAGAGCTTTGTAGACAATTCTTGATGGGTCTTTGCAGGCTGATGACCACTGAATGATGTCCTTTTGCTACCAGGAAATTAAGGTGTCATGGAGTTGAAGCCAGGGGTACCCTAAAATCATGTTGTGGTTAGCAGTTTGGGTGATAAACAATGAGGTACGCTCAGAGTGGAGGGCCCCCACCTGAATCTGGAGAGGAGCAGTGTGAGTAGTGATCAAACCCTTTCCAGTGGAACCCATATCAATTGCTTTTATTTTAATGGGTCTTTGCAGGATGTCAGTCAGCAGGTTGAGTTGCTGGATGATCAAGCTGTTGTTGAGATTACCCTCAGCCCCGGAGTCTATGAGTGCAAAGAGGACATGAGTCAAATCTGGCAGAATCAATAATACAGATAATTTGAGAGATTGTGTTGGGGGTCTGGTTACAGAATTCACTGTGTTGGGTTGCTCATTGACCTGACAGGTAGTAGCTCCCTGATGTGGGCGGACCGGGCATTTGGCAATGATATGGCCGGCATCACTGCAATAAAAGCATAGCGCCTCTTGTCATCTTCTTTCACTCTCTGATCAATGCAAATGTGTGTGAGAGACCTCCACTGGAGTTGGAGTGCCTACGGGCAATGTTGAGGGTCATAGTGAGGGCCTGTGAAATTCCAGTGCATACTTTGTGACTCTTCTGTCTCCTTGTTTAATAGTGAGGAGATTCTCACTGACCTCTATTCCCTCGGGTTTATGGTCAAAACACCCATTTAAACAGTTCAAGAAACTGATAATAGGACATGATGTGTTCCCCACCATGCCCCACACAGTGCTGGCCCACTGTAGAGATTTTTCTGTGATAAGGTGAGAAATTTAGCAATCTTTTTCTTGTCAGAAACCCAGGAGCATGAAGAGAAGTATAGGGTGCACTGAAGCAGAAAGCCTTCACTGCAAAAAATGATCTCTTGTTGAGAGAAAATATCTTTAATATGGCTGAAATTATATATTATTTCTTATGAGAAGTTTACTAGAACTCAAATATAAGATTATTTAGCTTACTTTGAGATGCTTTTACTAATTTCAAGCCTTAAATGTTCTTATTCTACTGGCAGATAATTTTGCTTCTTTCTAGAATTGAATGCTTAAAATGAGCATAATTATCTGCCAATAGAATAAGAAAATTTAAGGCTTGAAATTAGTAAAAGCATCTCAAAGTAAGCTAAATAATCTTATATTTGAGTTCTAGTAAAATTCTAATAAGAAATAATAGATAAATTCATCCATATTAAAGATATTTTCTCTCAACAAGAGATCATTTTTTGCAGTGCACCCATTCTTCCTGGCAGAGTTGCTCCAGGTTTTTCAGGCTGATTGGATGCTGCATGGGAAGCCATGGCCTAATGGTTAGAGACACAGTTTTGGAACGAAAAGGTCACCAGTTCAATTCCCTGGACCAGCAGGAATGGCTGAAGTGGCCTTGAGCAAGACACCTAAACTCCAGGCTGCTCTGGGTGTGTTGTATGTTGCTCTGGATAAGAGAGTCTGCTAAATGCCTGTAATGTTTGATGACTGTAATTTTCCACAGATTCTCAACAGTATTAAGATCTGGTCTTTTCCTTGGCCACTGTATAACATTCACCTTTTAGTTTTTAACCACTCCTAAAGTGATTTTCACAGTGTTTTGGACCACTGTCCTGCTGAAAGGTAATGTTTCTCCCGAGACATTTAGTGAGCCAGCTTGCCTATCCACCCATCTGCAGACTAAAGCAGGCTCTCTTGCAATATTTCTCAATCCACTCTCCCTTTAATTTTGACAAGAAGTCCAGGCTCTGAGGCTGAAAAGCAACCCCAGAACATGATGCTCTCACCATCATATTTCACTACAGAGATGGGCGTAACTGAAGTATGGCCTGCGTCAGGTTTGTACCACATTTAGTGCTTTAAAACTTACCCAAATGAAGTCTCTCAATCTTTGTTTTATTACACCGAGCTTCCCAGGTCACTCTTGGGCTTTCATAGTGCTCTTCTTGAGTGATGGTTTCTTTCTAGCCACTCTCCCATACAGTCATCAATTATACAGAACTCCTGAAATGGTCGTCTGCTGTATCTTCACTCCACTCTCAGCCAACGTTATTACTCTGTAACTCCTTCAGAATGACTGTTGGCCTTCACTCTGGCTTCCCTGAACAGTCTCCAACTTGTTTTTACTCCGAGTTTTGAAGGACGGCCTTGTCTAGGTAGAGTGAATGAGCTTCCACTTCCTCACTATTAATCTAACAAATGTTTACTGGGATGTCCAACTTTTTAGATATACCGGTAATTTTGCACCCTATTTTGAACAGAATGAAATTCTTTTCACTTATCTTTAAGTTCCTTAGTCTTCAGTTTCATTCCTTTCCTTCAGACTGAGGGTTTCTTCAAAGACAGTTCAGTAAATGAGAGCTGTGTGTCCTCATTAAAACAATATCTTTCATCTGAAGTTTCTGGAACCTAGGGGCTTGAATACTTCAGCAAGCAGTATTTTTCAGTTGTGTTTTATTTTCTTTGAAATACTTGCTGACTAATAACTGATTTGGATTTTTAAAATCCACTATAAGAGAACATGAGATTGTAATAAAAATAGTGACAGGAAGAAATGTGTGTATTTATCATTTGTACTTCAGACAAATCAGGGTTGGGTTTCCCAAAAGCCTCTTCATGCTAAGAGCGTCTTAGCTAGGAGAGAGAGTGTTCATTGTGCTGCTTGCTCTACCATTTAACGATGATCTTTGGGAAACCCACCCCTGATAAATTACCAGGGAGTTGAATACTTTTGCTGATGATGTACAGTACCAATCAAAAGTTTGGACCTTCTAATGCAATGGTTTTTCTTTATTTTTATTAATTAAAAGACACATCATGTCTTAAAGTAATGATGGATGTCATTTTTCTTTACTTAGTTGAGCGGTTCTTGACATAAAATGGATTACTACAGTTTTTGAATAGGGCTATTTCATGTATTTTTATTATTTACTGTCTGATCTCAAACGCATTAAGAAGGCAAGAAATTCCACGCATTAACTTTTGACAAGGCACATCGTATGTGTGTATGATGAGTACGTGTCCAGACTTTTGACTGGTACTGTAGCTACCTCACTAACTAGCTTATTAGAAATGTTGCTGCTTCCCTGCTGAAAAAGCCCAAACACGTCACTGTATTCTGAAGCTGAGTAGAGGAAAATGCTAAAGCAGTGTTGATGGTGGTATTAATTTATGGTTTAGAAATCGCAATGAAGAGTGATTATTCATCATTTACGTTGTGATGTAATAAAGTAACAATATAATCAATATATTGCTTAAAAAAAAAAAAAAAAAAAAACACCCACACCAACAGATTGTGTGCAGAAATGCAACCAGAGCACATTTGCAAAAACCCATTTCCACCAGTTAAAGATAAAATAAAACAATTTACTAATCTGTAAGTAACTTAACAGTGATAAATGACACCTTATTAAAACGATCAGAAAGGTTTTCATTAATATTTACTTTATGACAAGAACACACACTCATGCCTACACTCCATCAATGGTTTCTGGCACACTTCACCATCTTTCAAGTTTATTCTTCCAGAAGTCTGTTTGAGGTATGAACTCACTATATCTAATTAGGACATGTAAAATTCTCATTTACATTCTGGCTCTTGCATGCAGCTCATTGCACTGTGCATGCAAAATAGTACTCATTATATAAAATGTTAGAAAATCAGGGCTTGAATGAATGTGATGTGTTGCAAGCTAGCTGCTGTTTTAAAACCAAGTAATACAGAAAATGATCCTGTTAGCATATATATATATATATATCACACACACACTAGTATAAATACAGAGGTGGTTATAGGAAATCGAGAGATCTGGATTATTTCTCGATAATCACCTCCAGAGTCTAGGCAAAATGGCAGCCGATCACTTTGTCACCGTAAGTGAGTAAGAATCAGAGATTGACAGTAACGAAGTACATTTACTTGAGTACTGTACTTAAGTACACTTTTTGAATATCTGTACTTTACTTGAGTATTTTTTATATTTTTTTTGGAAACTTCTGACTTTAACTTCACTAAATTTGAAAGGCAAATATCGTACTTTTCACTCCACTACATTTCTATCAAGGTCCTCGTTACTATGAAGCGGCTTTGAAAGTGGATGTTTTTTCTTTTCTTTTCTAAAACGTGATGGTTTTTTCGCAGGTGACACTGAGACAGTCTAT
>JANZLB010000010.1:2010422-2023077 GCA_026167865.1 Notarius quadriscutis
TTCGCCCGTAGTCAGCTGGGATAGGCTCCAGCTTGCCTGCGACCCTGTAGAACAGGATAAAGCAGCTAGAGATGATAAGATGAGATGAGCTTCAGTAGCAGGGGCGACTTCATGACTCTGAATGATTCTTCAGCACAGCTCGTTGCTGTTGGTGCTTTAGTGATAAACAACTGAAGCATCTTCTGTTTGCAGCTTTTCTCTGACACAGAGGACCATTCTCAAGACAAAATCTTCCAATAATACACAGCCCCAATCAAGAACACAGGTATTTTACACCACTGATGGGGAAGTTTGGGAGTGCGTGTGGGAGTGAGATTTACTACCGGCATATTTAGTCCAGAACTTTCCAGCACAGTACTCCATGTTTCCACAGCCAGTTTCCACTGCATGTTGAAATATCATGATGTAAATTTTGGCTTTATCTCACACTCCTACTCTGCAGTTAATCAGTGAAAGTTTCCTTTTATCTGTACACAACAGGCCTAGTGAGATAAATAATGTTCTTGAGGTACAAAGGTTTATTTCCTTTTTATTGTCAGGTGACCTGTGGTTGTCAATAAACCTTTTTTCATTGATAATCAGTTCTGAATGGGCCACTAAACCCAGGCCATAAAGGAGTGAGTCCAAACACATGAGGGCTGATGAGACTTATCACCTCATCTGCCTGCTTTACTGTGACCTTCAGTGAACGAGAGAGGTCAAACTATAAATATCAGCTAAATTAATACGGAGCAAAGAAAATGTTTTACTGGAGCAGTGAAGGGGAAAAAACTGTTGCTAAGTGTTTAATAAGGACAGAGCAAAACAACAGAATGACACAGTCAAGCAGACTGTCCAAAATCCAGACAAACCTGCCCAGAAGTAGAGAAAACAACCCCATTTACACCTGCACCGGGTATCTGGATCAGATTCTGATCAGGTTTTAACAACATGTGTTTACAAATGTGTGTCTGATCATCTGCTGAGATTTCTGTATTGCGTATCAGACAACATTCTGAGTTGGTACTCATTTCAAAATGTTCCATGCAAATCATTTCCAATTTAGAAATCACAATTTGCATGGACTTTTAAAATGTCCTTAGTTAAAGGTGTTAGCCATGGAGAATACAATTCCATCCATCCATCAATCCATAATCATCCTGCTTATCCATTGCGGGTTGGGAGGGAAGCTGGAGTCAATCCCAGCTGACTCTGGGTGAGGGGTGGGGTTCACCCTGGGCAGGTCACCAATCTATCACAGGGCTACACAGAGACCAACAACCATCTCACTCACACCTCTGGGGGATTTAATCTAATCCACATTTTGACTGTGGGAGGAAACCGGAGAACCCAAAGGAAACCCATACAGGCACAAGGAGAACATATTGGTTGTTAGCTTTATCTCACAGACAATATATAGAATTCATGTCATTTCTTGATGTGTCATTGTTTCACTTGAACTAAACTTGTTCTGGAAAGAAAATGCTAAAGTTAATAATACTGCCACAAAAGGTGAAAAAAAAATTATAGATAATTTAGACAGAAATCAAAGCTTATCTCCATTCCCAGTGTTTACTTGGCTAAGTATCTCACCTTGTTCAAAGGGTGGTGTAATTGGCATGGAAATAGATGGCCTGGTAAACTGAAGCTCTACCAGTGAACACTGTTTGGTTTCTTCAGCTAAACTCCTCATGGCACCTCTCCTTTTGTTCAGCTGGAGATGCTCTTTCTCTATCTGCAGCCTTTCTTTTTCCAGAACAATAAACCCCTCACTACACCCACAGGTATGTTGTTTTGGTGTGACCTGCTCAGGTGGAGCCTTTTGACTGGGCCCTGCAGAGGAAGAACCAGAAGATGACCCAGGACTGATTCAGAGGGCACAGGGGATGCAGGGTGTGGTGGGAGGATGGGAACTCATTTAAGCAGAACATCTACCACTCAGAGAGCCCATCAGGTGCTGCTGGGTTTCATTGCTCCAGAACTCTTTCCTCCTCTGGAGTGAGGACTGGTATACGTCATTGCCTTGGATCAGTCTCGGCCCGCTTGTTCCTCAGCTCTGCCCCACTCCTTTCTCCTAGACTTTGAGAATCATACCTTTTTTGTTTTCCTGATCTCAGTGTAAGATCTTTTAAAGACACTTATGGTCTGTGCAATATTTTTCCTTTTTTTCTGTATTTCTTTAATTCTCTTCAGCTTTGGAACACAGTGTGTGTTTGTTTTTCTTCTCCCAACATTTGGGTTCTTCCTTTGAGAAGCTTTTTTAATTATTCCCTCTCTGGAACCCATCCCAGATTAGTTTTGCGGAGACAGCGACCCCTGGTTTCAGACAGCTGTATTGTGGCATGACAAATACACAGCTTTATTATAATTTCCATTGTTTTCTTTAAGAATCACTTCAACCTTAATCAATTTAATGTGCCACTACTGCAGACATGAATGTGTGTCAGTTTATAAAACATAATATGCCACTTTGTTGTTGTTGTGTTTTTATGTTGAATTATCCATCCATTATCTGTAACTGCACTGCAAAAACTAGCCATCCTAATATAAGGAAAAACATGCTAAATTTGAGAACATTTAGACTATAATCAAGTGAAATAATCTGCCAGTGCAGTAAGATAATTATACTTGGTAAGACATCTTAGAATAAGTTGGTTGCAATCTAGAACTAGGTTTAATAATCTCAAAATTGGTGTCTTGTTTTCTTCTAATAAGAAATGCTAGATCGTTTCAACTATTTTCAAGATGTTTTCACTTGCTAAGATATAATTTTTTGCAGTGTGGTTCTCCTTGAGAGACAGCCAAACCCTCTGCCCAGGGCGGAAGGATGAAGCAGGTCTGTGCTGTTAGTTCACCTGGACCTGGTACCTCTTGGAGGCTCTAAGCAAAGCTTGTTGGGCCCTTCTCCAAGTCTGCTTACACCTCTGCACAAAACTCAGGGCTGAAGGGACACCTAGAATCCTCATACTGCTCGGGAAACAAAGGAGGCTTATAACCGAACAGACATTCAAATGGATGCATACCAGTGGAGATACATCTGAGAGTGTTGTGGACATAATCTGCCCATGGAAGGTAGGTACTCCAGGAGGCTGGATTAGCTGACACTAGACAACTCAGGGTGGCCTCCAGGCCTTGATTCAGTCTCTCTGTCTGCCCATTCAACTGTGGGTGGAAGCCAGATGATAGGCTGACCATGGTGCCAATGAGCTTGCCGAATGCCTGCTAGAAGCTGGAGGTGAACTGGGGTCCACAATCAGAGACGATGTCCTGGGGAAGACCAAAAACTTGGAAGACATGTTCACACATTAGTCAAACAGTTTTGCCAGCAGAGGGAAGTTTGGCTGGGGCAGAAAATGGCAGGTCTTAGAGAATCTGTCTATGACAACAAAGATAACTGTGTTACCTTGGGATAGAGGTAAGCCTGTGATGAAGTCCAAGGAGATGTGTGACCATGGTCTTCGAGGGATCAGTAAGGGATGGCGCATGCCCTAGGTGCTCTGACATGGATCTTTGCTCTGGGCACAGACTGAACAAGCTGCCACAAATGTGTTAACATCCTTCTCCATGCTGGGCCACCAGAAATGGCATTGGAGAAACTCCAGATTTCTTAAGGATCCTTGGTGCACTGTTAGTGGTGAAGCATTTTCTCACTGGATAGCCTTAGCTTGAATAAATTTAGGGACATAAAGCCGGTTGGTAAGACCCAGAACCTGGACCAGGTTCTTAAGGTCTCACTGTACCTCAGTAATAATGCCCCAGTGGACTGGTGCCATGACTCTGGAGCTGGGTAGAATGGGCTTGGACTGGATCTCAGGAGAATCTGAGAGAAACTGTCAGGAAAGGGCATCAGGCTTCTGATTCTTGGTCCCTGGATGAAGTCCAACCTGTTGAAGAACAGAGCCCACTGTGCCTGTCTTGGACTGAGCCATTTGGCCTGTTGGATGTATTCCAGATTCTTGTGATCAGTCCAGACTAAGAAAGGATGTTGAGCTTCTTCCAACCAATGCCTCAACTCCTCAAGTGCCAATTTTACAACCAGTAATTCCCAGTTCCCTATATTGTAATTTCTCTCCATGGCCATGAGCTTGCTGGATAAGAATGAACAGGAATGTAGTTTCCCATCACTTGCAGTCTGTGACAGAACTGCTCCTACTCCCACATCAGAAGCATCCGCCTCCACAATGAAGGGTCGATCCAGCTTGGGCAGACAGAGAACGGGAGCCATGGTGACCTTCTTTTTGAGGATATTAAAGGCCTTGTCTGCCTCAGGGGACCAAGAAAAGGGCACCTTATCTTTTTTTTTTATGTCAAAGCAGAAATTGGAGTAGCAATAGAACTAAAACCCTGAATAAAATGATGATAAAAAAATGCAAAGCCCAGGAACCTTTAGGTCTCCTTAACTGAACTAGGGGTTGGCCAGTCTTGAACAGCTTGGACTTTCCTAGGACCCATCCAAATGCTACCTTCAGAAATGATAAACCCAAGGAAGGCCACCTCCTTGACATAAAAGTCACATTTATCTGGCTTTAAAATAGACCATTCTTCAATAGATGGCTCAAAACCTGGCGAAAGTGTTGGACATGCTCATGTAAGCTCTTGGAAAAGATCAAAATGTCATCAAGGTACACAAAGACATATTGATTTAACATGTCCCTCAGGACATCATTAATAAGAGTCTGGAAGACAGCTGGTGCATTGGTGATGCCAAAGGGTATAATCTGGTATTCATAGTGCCTGGTAAGTGTGTTAAAGGCTGTCTTCAATTTGTTGCCTTGTCATATTTGTACCAGATGGTAGGCATGTCCAGTTTGTAAAGATGGTGGCACCTTCAAGAAGTTCAAAAGCAGAGGCTATGCCCATGTAGCAGATATTGGTTCTGGATAGTGATCTTATTTAGACCTTGATAATCTATGCAAGGCTGAAAACTTCCATCTTTCTTTCCTATGAAGAAGAAGCCAACCCCAGCAGGTGAAGATGATGGATGGATGGATGGATGAATCCTGATGACAGAGCCTCCCTGATGTAACTGTCCATAACCTGTCATTCAGGGGCAGACAAAGAAAAGATGCAGGCTCTAAGAGAAGAGGTACCTGGCAACAGGTCAATGGAGCGATCATAGGGCCTAATAGGTGGGAGGGCCATTGCTTTCTTCCTGCTGAACACTTCCTGCAAGTCATGGTACTGAGAGCGGACTTGGGATAATTCGGGAGGTGACAAGGGCTCAGAATACTGAACAGGTTGACATAAGAGACAGGTAGTGTGACAGGCAGGGCCCCACTCGATTACAGAACATGTAGACCAGTCTAGATATGGGTTATGGAGCTTCAACCAAGGAAACCCTAACACCAGTGGATACTCTGGGGACTGGATGAGGTGGAAGAACATCTATTCACAATGGTTATCAGTCAGGACTCTCAATGCAACAGTTCTCTGATCAATACAACCATCACCCAGGGGTCAACCATCCAAGACTGTTACAGAAAAGGGAGAATCCAGGCTGGTGGTAGGGATTGACAGATGCTTGGCAATGAAAGGCTCTATAAAATAATCTGCTGCCCCTGAACCCACAAAAGCTCTAAGAGAGTGCTCCTGACCACCCAAGGCAATGGAAATTGTAAGGAAGAAACTGGCAAGTGGTAGATTAGGATAGGAGGTCACCCCCGTCACAGCCCTCCTGATGCTGGATCGGGTTTGGCCTTTCCCACTAACTCTGGGCAGGAACTTTGGAAATGGCCTGGTGCACCGCAGTAGAGGCAGTAATGTTCTCTCATCTGTCTGTCACATTTAGTCTGGGAAAGCCGTGTACCCCCCACTTGCATGAGCTCAGTTCCATTCTCTACTGCAAAGGCAGCTGGATCTAAGGGAACCTGAGGACTGGTTCTTTTGAAGCCCTTACCTAGGGACCTCTCCTGAAGACAATTGTCCAGACAAATGACCTGGGATACCAAAGTCTCCAAATCTCATATCTCTTCCCAATAAACTAACTCTTGTTTAAATTGGTCAGACAGTCCATGGTAGTAGGTGGCCAGAAGGGCCTCTTGGCTCCAGCGACTCTCAGCTGCTAGGGTCCAGAAGTGAATGGTGTAGTCTGCAGCCCACTGACTCCCCTGGTGCCACTTGCACCTTTAAGGTGTAAGGCAGGTTGGTGCCATCAATCAAATTGTGCCAACCCCAAAAAAATCTGTTTTAATTCCAGCTTATGATGCCATAAAACAGGACAAACACCAAGGAGGATGAATACTTTTGTATGACACTGTAACTTGAGTAAACATTGCCCATAATTGGTTAATTCATGATACCAATCCTAAATCATCCCAGGCAATGTGGCCAGGAGACATGATCAGTGTAGAGACATGAACTCATGCATTAGAATCACTGAGTAGAAGCAGACTTTCAGTGGTTGGGATTTTCTGAATGACTGTCTGTAGTTGGTCATATAACTCATCTTTTGCCTCCTGGGTGGAGGTGAGGGTGGGGGCATAGATGCTGATGAGTTTGACAGGGCTGTCTGTTGTGTGGAGCTGTAGGGTGAGAATCCTTTTGGTTCCTCCCTCGACAAGCTCTATAATGTTCAACAGTGAGTTCTTCACTGCAAATCCAATGCCGTAGTCTCTGGTCTCATCTGCAGCTTTTCCATTCCAGAAAAAGGTGAAATCCTTTTCCTGGAAGAAAGCCAATTTCAGTAAGGTGGGTCTTTTGTAGTGCTGTAATATCCACTTGCAGTCTAAGCAGTTTGTTGTTGATCACTGTAGTCTTTCATTCATCACTCATGCCCTGTAGCTCTGCTGTTAAACCAGTTGTCAAGGTCCTAATGTTCCACCATCCAAGTTTTAGTGTTGGCCTGTTCTTTTGTTCATTTTCTTGTCTGGTGCTTAGGTTTGTCAGTTCACTTGTCAGGCTTTTCACAGCCCTAAGCCCCATGCACCCAGTAAGGCAGGTGAACTGTGGCAGGATAACACCTTATTGACTGGGGGCCACCCAGTTTAAAATGGGCAATAGCTATTCAATGAGGCACGATTGCCACTCCAACTGTCAGAAATTGCCCCTGGCACCTCACTCTATGCCAATGGAGTGTTGAGACTTATAACTGGTAACTGCCACGTTTTGTGTTATGTTGCCACTTTGCAGTGGTGCTGGAGTGTCCTCTCCAGGGTGCAGGCTGGGCAAGGTGATATGGGAGACAAGCTGTTACTCATGCAGTAGGTCCCCCGTCTCCATATCAGTGATGTAGTCTGAGGGACGGGCAAAGAGCCCATGAAGTTTGGCACCACTGCCATTGCAGGAGTTGTCAGAATGATGTTGAAAGCAATGATGAACTGCCTTTGGGACTCCAGCTGCAGAGTTCTCCTCAAGGTTTACTCCTGAAGCCTTTCCCAAGATAGGGTATAGCCACAAGGCAGTGGAGGTTTGAAATCAGTGTTTGCCTTCCCCTAGGTGAGCCAACAACAAAGGTTAACAAGTCTCACCTGCCCAAAGCTGGTAATTGAGGTGCCAGAGATTTGTCTTTCACCCCTTCTCCTTGTCACTTGAAACAGTTCTGCCATGGGAACACTAGCAATATAGCTAGCTAAAACGCACTAAGCTGACAGGATTTCTAAGAGAATTTGTCATATTCATAAATATTTTGTTTATGTACTAAAATAATAGAAGAACGAGTTACCATTACAAGTGGCCACATTCTTCTTATACTTACCTTTCAATGTAAATTAAACTTCCTCTTCATATTTCATCTCCTCATTATGAGATGTGGTTTGTCATTTATGCAGTATACACTCACTGGCCATTTTATTAGGTACACCCTCACACCTACTCTTTTATGCAGTTATCTAATCATCCAATCCCTTGACAGCAGCACAATGCATAAAATCATGCAGATCCAAATCAAGCGCTTCAGTTAATGTTCATGTCAAACATCAGAATGGGAAAATTTGTGATCTCTGTGACTTTCACTGTGGCATGGGTGTTGGTTTGAGCCAGATGGACTGAATTGAGTGTTTCAGAAACTACTGATCTCCTGGGGTCTTCATACACAACAGTATCTAGAGTTTACACATAATGGTGTGAAAATAATAAAAAAAAAATCAAAACATTGAGTGAGCAACAGGTCTGTCTGTGGAAATAACTTGTTGATATGAGAGGTCAAAGGAAAATGGCCAGATTGGGTTGAACTACCAGGAAAGATATAGTAACTCATATAATCACTCTTTAAAACCATGGTGAGCAGAAAAACATCTCAGCATTCCACAGAAGAAGAACACATTGGGTTCCACTTCTGCAGCCAAGAACAGGGATCTTAGACTCAAGAATGCATTCCTACTAAAGTGGCCAGTGAGTATACAATATAATACAAAGATTTTTGAATTGTTTCTGAATGCAATCCAGCTGGTATACACTATGTATTTATTTATTTATTTATTTATGGTCCCCGTCAATACTAACGATTTGGGACTCTTTGGTGTCATCAGGTGTGCCACTCCTCGGCTTGCCATTGAAGTTTCTGCTCACACAGAAGCTTGCCATTGTCTATGTGGTGCCTCCAGGTGGGATGGTTGGCTGTTAGGTTATGCCAGTCATTCTTATTGCCAAAGATCTTTTTTTTTTTATCAAGGTCTTTTTTATTTTTCAAATATAACAAACAAAGAAAATACAATTCACACATGAAACAATCAAATCTAGTTCCTGTCCATACAAACAAACCTCCCATTGCCCCCCAACCACATGTACTGGACCCCAAGCAAATTTCAATACATCCAGACATAGACACATACACAAACTAGGTAAATAAAAAAGAAAACCATAATGGAGAGAGTAAAAATATAAACAGGTACAAATATACATTTGGGTTACATAGATATGTTAATAGCTGCCGTGCCTTCAACAAAGGAAATAAATGGCTGCCAAATGTCATAGAATTTCCTGGTGGTCCCTCTTAGAGTACATCTAATTTTTTCTAAATGAACATGACTCATGACCTCCCTAATCCACTTGCCATATGTTGGGGGGAAAGCATCTTTCCATTTAAACAGGATAAGTCTTCTGGCCAACAAAGAGCAGAAGGCCATCATGCCTAGGCGGTTCCCAGAAAAAGAGGCACCCACTGGGGCCACACCAAATAGTGAAATCAGAGGAGATGGGTGCACAGTTTTCCCACAAATTCCAGAGAATGCCTCAACGATAGAATACCAAAAACTGTATAGCATAGGGCATGACCAAAACATGTGCAGTAATGTGGCAGGAGCCTGTCTGCATCAATCACATGTAGGGTCAATACCCTTCTTCATCCTAGACAATCTCTCTTTGGTCCAATGAAGATGGTGGACTATCTTGAATTGAACCACAGTGTGTCTGAGGCATATAGAGGAAGAATAAATTCGCTGAATAATTTTTTGCCATATTTCCTCTGAAATCATTTCATCTAGGTCAGATTCCCACTTTATTCTAAGGCTATCTATACTGTTCATGTTATGTGTATTGAGTAATGTAAAAATTCTGCCTATTATTTTTTTCATGTTAACTTTACATTTTAAAATGTAAAGCAGAGATTCAGGAGGGCTCAGTGGAAAACAGTCAGAGTTGGAAGCCACAAAACCTCTAAACTGCAAATACCTGTAGAAGTGAGATTTGTGAAGACCATATTTCTGTTGTAACTGTACAAAAGATGCAAACTTATTTTCAATGTAGAGGTCAGATAGTGTACCTATTCCACTTCCCGCCCAGACATTAAAAACTTCATCCATCATTGATGGAACAAACATATGATTCTTTATCAATGGTGCAACAAGTGAAAGATCAGTGAGATTAAAGGTCCTTTTAAACTAGTTCTAGGTTTTAATTGAATGGATGACAAATGGATAACAAACAGATGGTGAAGGCTGAGATAGGCTGTTCCAAAGGTAATTTGGAACATAATAGAGCTGCTGGGGAGGAAGATCCGATGGATGCCCTCTCCAACCCTGTCCATTCAATACTATTAACATCCGAGCCATCATCTCTCAACCAATACAGCAAAGCTCTTATATTGGCAGCCCAGTGGTAATACATAAAATTTGGAAGTGCCATACCACCCATCGTGCGAGGCCTCTGTAATATATTCTTATTAATCCTGGGCTGCTTTTTATGCCAAATAAATAATGAAATCTGACTGTTTAAATTGGTGAAAAAAGGTTTTGTTAGAAAAATCGGGAGACATTGAAATAAATATAAAAACTTAGGGATAACGTTCATCTTAATCATATTGATCCTCTCCCCTAAGGAGAGAGGGAGAGGGTCCCAATGCTCCAGGTCTTGCTTAAGATTACAGTACTTAAGAGGGGATGATAATTAGCCTTATAGAGATCTTTGTGATTACGTGTGACCCAAATACCTAAATATTTTATTTTGTTAGGACTAAATTTAAAAGGGGTCATCCCAAAGTATGATCTGTCTACAGAAGAGATAGGCATAAGTTCGCTTTTCTCAAAGTTGACTTTATAGCCAGATAATCTTCCGAACTTTGCGAGTAAAGTCAATAATTCAGGAAGGCTTGAGAGGGGGTCCGATATAAATAAGAATATGTCATCGGCATAGAGTGAGACTTTATGCTCCAAACCTGCCTGGTGTATCCCCTTGATGGTGGAGCATAGCCTCAGGGCTAATGCAAGTAGCTCAAGTGCAACAGCAAACAAAAGTGGTGACAGAGCACACCCCTGTCTTGTACCCCGCTTCAGCTCAAAATAGGTGGATAAATTATTATTGGTGCAAACTGCAGCCATCGGGAGCATGTATAGGATTCTAATCCAGGAGATGAATTTAGGGCCGAAATTAAACGCTTCTAAAGTCTTGAAGAGATAGTCCCACTCCACCCCATCAAATGCTTTTTCAGCATCGAGTGAAAGCATCGCCTCAATATTCCCAGGATCGGACAGAGTGGGACAATAAAGGATATTAAATAAACAACTGACATTAAAAAATGAATAGCAATTTTTTTTATAAATCCTGTCTGGTCGGATGAAATAATAGAGGGGACAATGTTTTCAAGATGGTGCACCAAAATTTTGGTAAGAATCTTTGCGTCTGTATTCAGCAGCAAGACAGGGTGGTATGAGCTGCAATTGAAGGGATTTTTATCCTTTTTAAGTAATAAAGAGATGACTGCTTGACGCATAGTTTGGGGCAAGGAATTGGTGACTAAGGATTCTTCAAACACTGACAATAACAGAGGAGATAACTGGTCGGAAAAGTTTTTGAAAAATTCAGTTGGGAAACCGTCTGGTCCAGGAGATTTGCCACTTTGCATGGCACCGTTTGCTGACACTATCTCCTTAACTGAGAAATCCCTTTCCAGTTCAGCCGAGAGTTCTACACTTACAGAAGGCATTTTCAGGGATTTAAAAAAGTCTTCTAGGACAGAGGGATTGGTGGGCACATTTTAAGTATATAATAATTGGTAGAATTTCTTGAAACAGGAATTGATTTTTTCATTGTCAGTGCATTTTATACCACATTCATCATTAACGACAAGGATGGTTTGATTAGCAGTTCTTTGGCGCAGCTGGTGAGCAAGTGCTTGGCCGGACTTTTCACCATGCTCATAATGACAATTTCTTGATTTGGAAATCAGATATTTAGCCTGTCTGGTGGACAGGAGATCAAACTCTGTCTGTAATGACAAGCGTTTTTTGAGTATGTCTGCTGATGGGGAATGGCTATGCAGCCTGTCTAATTCTAATATCTCATCTGTTAATTTTTTAGTAGGTTCAGTGCTAGTCATTTTTTATTTGCACAGTACGAAATAATTTGGCCCCTTAAATATGCCTTTAGCGACTCCCATACAGTAGATGACGACATCCCTGGGGTTTGATTGATGTCAAGAAACATTTGAATTTCAGATGATATGAACTTAGTAAACTCATCTTCTGACAGAAGCAAGGGGTTAAACCGCCATGGACGGTATGATGACTGTGTGTCAGGAATGTACATTTTCATGATTAAGGGACCATGATCCGAGATGACCATAGCCCGTAGTCACATTCTTTTGTAAGATGCAGAATTCTTTTATCCAGGAAAAAGTAATCGATATGTGAATACATCTTGTGAACCGGGGAGTAGTAAAAGTATGCTCTGGAGGTGGGGTTGTGAAACCGCCACACATCCGCTAGACTGTAGGTCTTCAGAAAGAGCTGAATAGATTTTGCCGATTTCGACAGGGATGCCCTCCTAGAAACACTCCTATCTAAGAGAGGAGAAAGTGTACAGTTAATGTCATCACCAAGTATAAGATGATGTGAAGTCATATCTGGTAAGTGAGAAAAAAAAATTTGTGAAGAATGTAGGATCATCCCAGTTAGGAGCATAAATACATGCTAGAATAACTGGGAGTAAATATAATTTTCCTCCCATGATCACATACAGTAGGAGCCACTGAATTTTTCCTGTTCTAGCCGCATGCCATGCGACTGCCATGATATTTCCGTGCTGTTTCCAGCTGAATGCCAGCGGACTGCCAGCCACAGCTCATCCCCCCTCCCTCTCCTATTCTAAACAGGCCCATTCATTCGATTCCACGGTGTCGCCATTAGATGGGGCTTCTCTCATAAAAAAACATAGCCAACAGTCATTCTGTTTAGAGGCAAAAATGCATATTATGCAAATTAAACAAATACATCAGATTTGAAACTGCCAAATGCCAGGTCTGACA
>JANZLB010000010.1:2243561-2259979 GCA_026167865.1 Notarius quadriscutis
CACCCCCCCCCCCCCCCCCCCCCCCCCACACACACACACACACACACACACACACACACACACACACACACACACAGATGAAGACTACCAACATCTAAAGGAAGAAATTCTGGCCTGGTGTGGTATTTCTCCCTGTCGAGCAGTGACAGCCTTTCATTGCTGAAACAATGACCCTGGCCTCACTCCAAGGAGCTAGCTAGACACCTTGCTCTGCACCAACAGGTGGTGGCTCCAAACTCAGATCCACTCAGCTACTCAGATAATGGAGTGGGTGACCATTGACCCAGACATGAAGGCACCACTGAACCTGAATAAGATGGTTGAGGTTCTGGAGTGCACTCTCTCGAGGCTCAAGATCTGCTGACCTGCATCTTGGAGGAGCTGCCTGGAATCAAGGCAATGACCTCCACAACTGGTCTGGGTTGAAGCCCAGCAATGTCTACAACCCTGATCTCACAACCCCACTCTGCAGGACATAACCATGCCGACTGAGCTTGAGCCTGCTCCCATGACATTGGCAAAGAAACCTTAGTTGACTGGTTGTGAAGTTCAGGCCACACCAAGCTCCCAGAACTCTCATGTCATGCTTTGGCTGGATGGTCACCACATCAAGGGTCTTATGGATTCTGGGAGCATGGTGAGTTCAGTGAGTGGGAACTGTTAGTGGGAGTAATGCCTGATCTACCTGTCCCTCTTCTCATAGGAAATCACTGGCCCAGATTTACAGCAGAGCTGCCAGCTCAGGGAGAAGACAGATGCCCCAGGCTGGTCAGAAGACTGCAACAGTGCCACCCAGTAGCAAGGACCATCATGCTTTCTGAGGAGGACAGCTCTGACACCGCAACTGGTGTTGAGTCTCCCTCTACCACTAACCTGATCCTGCCTATGTCACTAACCTTGTGATCTGCTGGTGGTCCCCTGATCCAAATTCAATATTGTAATGTACCTTACTCACATTGTAGAATGACAAACAGGATGCCATAAAACCCTGAGGGACCATTTTCACTGGATATGGATGGAAGCCAGGGTGAAGAACTTCTGCCATGGTGCCCTCAGTGCTAGCTCACCACCATAGCCAAGTGTGCTCCCACACCACTCATCCCACTGCCCATCATTGGCATCCCTTTTAGAGAGTAGGGATGAATCTGGTGGGTCCACTTCCAAAGTTGGGCCACAGACGAGGATATCTTGATGGTGGTTGACTATGCCACCCAATACTCTGAGGCCATCCGCCTCCAAAATGCCACCTCTAAAAACATCAACTTTTCATCCCTACCAATCCCACTTTCAGATGTATCAAAGAAGGGACAGCCTGACCATGTTTGATGGTCCACCGAGGCTGAGCAGGTGTTTCAGGCCTTGAAGATGTCCCTCTCCAGCTCTTCAGTTCTGCATAACCTGACTTCAGTCATCCCTTCACTGTGCAGACGGATGCATCAGAGACAGTCTTGGGTGCTGTGGTCTCCCAAACCTTCAACAGAGAGGAACACCCGATACTGTACATCAGGCAGACGTTAACCCCTGCTGAACAAAGGTATGCTGCTACAGAGAGGGAAGCTCTGGCCAACAAATAGGCCATCACAGACTTCAGGTACTATCTTACAGGATGAAATTTCACACTTCAAAATTCACACTGACCGCACCCCCTCCCCAAGTGGGCAGCAAAAATTGAAAACTTGCCAAAAGAGCCCACGGCCTATAGCTGGCTAAGGATCACTCACCCAGCTGCTGAGCACTTTCCCTATTCACCTTCCCTTTTTCCTCTCTCCCATGAACAAATAATAAAAGAGTGCTAAATTTTCTTCTGCAGCTCCACCTTGTTTCAGTTTGAAAAATCTGGGGTAGCATTTTAGTGTCAACAGACATTTGGAAACGATGGCACAGATGACCCATATTCACTTCTTGATTCGGTCTTATCTATTCCAGTGTATCCTTCCCTGATTCATCATGCTCCTATCACATGACCCTTTTCCAGAAGAAAACAAATGGCATCAGCAGTTTTATACTGGCACGTGCATACCCAGTGTACATGAATGGTCATGTGAGATGCATTTTCAGGTGTGTTAGTATGGATGGAGATCATTTTAGCTCCATATCAGAAATACTCATGTGGGTGGAAATAATTTTTAAAACAATGTTTTAAAACTAAAATGTATTTGTGAAAAAAAGGACTTTCAACTAAAATAATTTAGAGTGGGACAGAGGTTACACTGTAAAAATGATTTGTTGTTTTAACTTAAAAAAGTTAGTTTAAGGGCTGCCTTAAAATTTTGAGTTCACTGAAATTAATATAGTAAGTTCATTACAATTTAACTTACTATGTGAATTTCAATAAGCTCAAAATTTTAAGGCAGCCTGGGCACTAACTTTTTTAAGTTAAAACAACAAATCATTTTTTACAGGTTTTGCAAATTGTAGCAAGCTACAGCAGGCAAACACAGGGATGGACCCAGGAGTGAGGAATTCAAGTCCTCTTTATTTTTATTGTAGGAACTTGTGAGGGAATAGAGGAGTGTGTGGGTGAGAGAGAGAGAGAGAGAGAATCCAGTGCAGTTATGCTGAGCGGGCAGCAGGAATCTGATGCTCATTCAGGCAGGGGTGAAGCACAGGAACCAGCCGGGCTGCGGATCATAAGCAGGCATAAAGTTGAGTGGGTCTGTCGATGATCTTCCAGATGTTGCCTGGAGCAGTGAAGCCGGACTGGGAGAGCTCTCGCAGGTCAGGGGATGTCATTGTTGTTGTCCTGAGCAGCAGCAAAATAGCCTGCAGGTAGAAGGAGAGGGAGAAGGAGAGGATATATCAGCATTATTGAGCAATAAGAGCTTCACTGATTTTTGAGGCAGTTCCTTGTTATACTTTCCTGGCTGCTTGTGGAGGGTGAAAAGAGGTGCTGCTTAAGTCGCTGCAGCTGTGTGCATTTGGCTGGCTCCGCCCCATGGCCACACTGTTTCTTGTGGTCCAAAACACTGGTGCTGAGGCGGAGCTTATTTTTAATTTTTTATTCAGTGTGCTCAAAATTTAAGCTAGGTTTTATTCAAAGGGATTCCAGATTTAAGCTTTGTTTTATTTGATGTGTTCTAAACTTTTCACACATTTTTATTCATTGTTCCAAATTTGAGCTAATTTTCATTTAAGGTTTTATGAAGTTAATAAAACTAAATTATTTTAGTTGATATGAAGTTAAGCCAGTTTTTATTTGTGGTATTCCTTAATTAAGCTTGTTTTTATTCACTATTTGAAATGACTGAAAGCCAGTTTTCATTGAAGGTGTACAAATTTTTTATTTGAGATGCTCCGAAATTAACCTTGGATTTATTCAGTGTGTTCAAAATTTAACCAAGGGTTCATTGAAAATTTTCCAAATTTAAGGCAATTTTTAATCAGTATGTTGTAAAATTAAGCTAGTTTTATTTAATGTGTTAAAATTTAAGCTTTATTCAATTGGTTCAAGTGTTAAGCTAGCTTTTATTCAGTGCTGTTCAGATTTGAGCTAGGTTTTATTCAGTGTGTTAAAAATTGAAGATGGTTTTTTTTCAAGGTATAAAAAGTAACTGAAAGTAAATCTAGTTTTTTATTCAATGTGTTCTAAATTTCAGATCATTTTATTCAGGGTTTTTTTTTTGTTTTAATGATTTTCTCTGCTGGATGCATGTTTTGGCTTTAAATGCAGCAGGGAGTATGAATTGTAGTAACTGTGTAGTATAAGCTACTAAATGATAGTTCTAACACACTGCTTGCCATGTGTACATAAAGACACCATTTTAAACATAGTATCATTATTGTGGTTGGGAGATCATTTGTGAGGAAATAGCAGGTTGTTTAAAGCTCTGTATAAATGCTGAGATTGGAAGCTGCTGATTTCAGGCTGATAAAACTTGTAGATTGGTTCAAAGAGCTCTGTGTGTTTTGCTTATCGAGTTTTTCCTGAGCACTCAGTTCCATCTGTCAAAAGCCATATGAGCAGATCTGCCACGAGTCTAATTCTTTTCAGAATGTGTGTTTGTGAAAGTATATAGATTCTTCAGTATCTCTGTCTTATCAGTGGTGTAAATCCAGCCATTTGACATTTAATAACGATTCACATTTAATAATGTTGTAATGTGCTGGTTCTTAAGAGGGCACAGTGGATTGTGACATTTATTTGATGCAGCCTAAATTTCCAGGGTGTTATATATAATAAGATTCAATTTTGTGACAAGATCAGTCCAAATTGAATGTAGTTTTTTAGAATTTGATTTGTTTTTAATTGTTTGTTTGTTTTTGTATTGTGTAATGGCAAATTGCATACTCAGAAAAATGGAAGTAATATTAAAGAAAATTCAAGAATTAAAAACAAATTACCTAGTTTTTACTTAATGTAGAATTCTCAATTTTAAGCTCTTTATTTATTTAAAGCTGTACTGCCTTTCAGATTTTTCAAGTTTAGATTCTAAAAAGAATTTTCCCTGACACCCAGTCATTTGTTGAGTGGACCGTAAGCTACTGAATTCAAATCACAGACTTCTGGTTTTATTAGGGCTTTTTGTTTTAATCGAACAATTAATGAATTTAGTGGCCCTAAATTCTCTGCTATTTTTTTTCTTGCTTCACCATGATGCAAAACAAGAGACTATGTTATGCATCACGTGGTGGGCTTTCCCCATTCGCACAAGGCATTGTGGGACGCAAATTTGAAACAGGAGAGGGAAATAGTGGACGTGAGCGTGCAAATGAAATGTAAAAGACTGACTACAGTAATGGAAAGCAAGAATAAAAGATGTGTTGTGAAGGAAAGGAAACACAGGACCAAACTAATAAATATCGGTGGTCAGCAAGCATTTCAGTGTGACCAGCTCTTCGTTTAGCAATAGAATGATGTAACTGTCAGTGTACAGTCAAGGTATCAAGCCACATAATGGCCTGTTTGTTTTTTTTTTCTGTTTTTTTTTTGTTTGTTTGTTTTTGTTTGTTTTAGATATTGCAGAAATAAACGTACATCACAATGACCAAATTTCAGAGGGAACTAAATTTCACTGATGTTATGAAATCAAAAGGCCATCTACTTTAAAGTTGAATAAATTCAACGATAGATTAGTCCCAATGTAAGCTAGTTATGGATTTTTATTTAATTTTTATTTGTATTTACTGATTTGAATTTTGAAAACATATATTTTGTAAGTCAGAGATAGAATCAGCAGTTGAATCAGCAGTGAAAGTAATATATAGGTATAAGATTAGATACAAATAAAAAATAATGCAAACAATTTTTCATTAAAAACAACTGATTTCTTAAAGTTAGCTCTTAACTAATTCTAAATGTATTTTAAATGCATTGGCTTTATTTTCTTTTACAATATTAAACACTTTCTCTGTTCAAATTTAAGAAAATTTCAAATTTTTTTTTGTGATGTTTAATATGTATACATTTATTTATTTATTTATTTATTTTCCAATATGAGTTAGTTGCTAAATATTTTGGATTAGTGTGGGATAATGTGTCAGGTACACAAGGGAGGTGGATGTATGTGCAGAAATGTTCAGTTTAATAAAGTGCATATATACTGTAAATACAGATACACACAAAGGCAAACAGTCCAAAATGGCAGGCAAGATCAGATACGTGAAAACAGGCAAAGGGTCGGTTGAGGTGCAAACAGTACATCAAAGGCAAAACTAGAACGAGAACAAGAAACAGGCATAAGAATCAAGAAACCAGGAAAACAAGAACACTGGTCGAAAGGCTTGGTAATGCGTACTTAACATAGCATAATACTTCGCGATGCTACTGCATCAGCGCAGTCCTTAAATAGGCAAACACAATGTTCTCTAATTGAGTTCAGGTGTGCCTTGTTCACGGTGCACGTGCTGGAATCCACGTGATGCGCGCACAGCCTGAGACGTGCCTTCAGGTGCATGCGCCACAGTGTGCAGGACTGACAGAACCCCCTCCCAAAGCGCCCCCTCCGGGAGCGAAAATCCATCATACATGACCCTGGTGGGGGTTTGGGCTCAGGCTCTGGACATGACTTGGGTTCTTGGCTAGGAATGAGCTTGCACTGGGGACTTGACTTGGATTCTGGGCCGGGATCATGCTCAAACTCTGGACCTGACTTGAATCTTGGACTAGCCTTGGATCCAGGACTGAAGATGGCCTCAAGCTCTGGGCTGAATTCCAGCTCTGGAGATGAGTTGAGCTTCAACGATGACTCTGGCTCCAGCTCAGGAGATGACTCAAGCTGGAGTTCTGGAACTGACTTGGACATAGGGCTGGGCTTGAGCTCAGGAGATGACTTGAGTTCTGGACTTGGCCTGGACTGTGAACTTGGTTCAGGTACAGGCTCGAGCTCTGTCAGCACACTGCTCTGGTCCGGGTTAGGACCTGGCAATGGGACGACGCAGACATCTTCCTGGCCAGGCGGTGGCAGGATGACTCAGATGTTGTCCTGGCTGGGTGAGACAGAGGTTGTTCCGATGTCCTCCGACACAGGTTCAGGAACAGGCTCATGTTCTGGCCTTAACTCTGGCACTGGCACTGAAGCTGGTGCAGGTGCCAACTCTGACACTGGCACTGGAGTAGGCCCTGACTCTGACTCTGGCACTGGAGCAGACACTGGTGCTGACTCTGGCTCCGACTCTGGCACTGGAGCAGACACTGGCATGGGAACAGATGCTGGAACGGGAACAGGAACAGATGCTGGCACAGGTTCAGGCATGGATTCTGATACAGATACTGGTTCAGGCATTAATTCAGGTGCTGGTTCTAGCTGAAAAACCAGCTCAGAGGAGATAGCCTCCAAGAGGGGCTCAGGAACAACAGCCTCCTCTGCTGTCTCTACATCAGCCACTAGGGAGAGCTCTGAAGCAACGGCCTCCTTGGCCTTCGCAGTCTCCTTGGCCACTGGAGGGAACTCTGGAGCCACAGTCTCCTCAGCTGAGTTGGTCACTGGAGCAGTTGCCTTTAGGAGGTGCTCTAGAGCAGTGACCTCCTCGGCTGCGTTGACCACTGGTATGATTAGCCCCTCCCCAAAAATTTTCATGGGGTTCCTCATTTACTAATGATTCAAAAATAAACTTGAGCATGGCAAAGAAAGTCTGTGAACTTCGAAGACATGGGTGCTTGACACGAATCAGATAGTCCACCCATCTGCATGCTCATCCAGTAATGAATGTTAGGATAAAGCTTACCCAGATGGGTTTGGGTGGCTTGGGCTCTTGGTAGTCATCATAGAGGATGCCACACTGGATGCAGAATACACATGGGTGATCCTCTCCATCGTAGGGTGTGGGAGGGTAAGCATTGGTACGCTGGCAGAAATATGAGGCTAGTGGCAGGGACAGGGAAACCCAGAAGTGGTGTGGGATCACATACTGAAAAACATCTGCTACATCCATGTACTGTGAAATATTCTGTCAGGTACATGAGGGAGGTGGATTTATGTGCAGAAGTGTTCAGTTTAATAAAGTGCATATATAAATACAGATACACACAAAGGCAAGCAGTCAAAAATGGCAGGCAAGATCAGATGCATGAAAACAGGCAAAGGGTCAGTCGAGGCACAAACAGTACATCAAAGGCAAAACTAGACCTAGAACAAGAAACAGGCACAAGAATCAAGAAACCAGGAAAACAAGAACATGGGTTGAAAGGCTTGGTAATGCATACTGTTGGGGTGGTGGAGGTGTGGTGAGATAAGGATCCACAAGCAGAACACAGACAGTAATCAAATAAATAAGGTGCTTTTAATCCAGGGAAAAGGGCGTGGCAAAAATGGGACAAAAACAAATGGCAAAAATAGTCCAGGTACAAAGAAACAAAAACTTAACAAAAACATGAGACAGACAAGGACAAAAATGCTAGAGCAAAAAAAAATAAACAAGAAAAAAACCCTAAGTGCAAAAACCATGAACTAGAAAAAACCCTTAGTTCAACAACCATGAACTAGAAAAAAATAGCTTGAGCAAAAACCATGAATATCAAATAGCAAAACAAGATGCTAGGGATTCAAACTCTCAAACCAGAAGACCAACCCTCATTGTAACCCTAGATACTGTATGTAATAGGTGGGAGGCTGAGAGCTATAGAAATGGAGCTCAGCAGCACCCAATGCATCTTAAGGGCCTGATTAGTACTAGGATGGGAGACTGCCTGGGAAGACCAGGTCCTGGCATGGGAGGGACTTTGACTTTATTGGCAAGTTGAGGCTACAAGTAAAAATGCTTGAGAAGTTTGTCTCTACTTTCTGATACCTGACAGAATAAAATGGATTTTTTTTTACAGAGGACTTTCAAAAGTTGGGCGGCACAGTGGTGTAATGGTTAGCACTGTCACCTCACAGTAAGAAGGTTCTGAGTTTGAACCCAGTGGCTGACAGGGGCCTTTCTGTGTGGAGTTTGCATGTTGTCCCCATGTCTGTGTGGGTTTCCTCCGGGCGCTCCAGTTCCCCCCACAGTCCAAGGATATGCAGTTTAGGTAAATTGGTGGCTCTAAATTGATCGCAAGTGTGAATTGTTGTTTGTCTCCATGTGTCAGCCCTGCGATGATCTAGCAGCTTGTCCAGGGTGTACTTTGCCTCTCACCCATAGTCAGCTAGGATAGGCTCCAGCTTGCCCACGACCCTACACAGGATAAGCAGACTTTCAAAAGCCCCTTCTTCTCCATGTGAGACAGTGTTAAAGGAAGATAGTTGGAACTGTTAGTACAGTCACTCAGATACTGTTCATTATTAATGCGGTGTTGAGTTACCTTTTAGCCCTGCTAATGGCACAGGATGATATGGTCATTGATATCTTTACAAAAA
This sequence comes from Notarius quadriscutis, assembly GCA_026167865.1. Taxonomy (NCBI): domain Eukaryota; kingdom Metazoa; phylum Chordata; class Actinopteri; order Siluriformes; family Ariidae; genus Notarius; species Notarius quadriscutis. The sequence continues at coordinate 2,252,339 of JANZLB010000010.1, forward strand.
ATGGTAATAAAATAAAATAATGTGTTCAGAGTGTTGATTGTAAAAAAGACCCAATTTAGGCAGTGTTAATAATTACACAAATCTGACAGTCTATTAGATGAAGGAAGAGGTGTGGCCAGTGTTCCTCCGTGCCTCTTATTTCCAGTAAAGGAGGCATGGCCTCTGTTCTTGTGCAAATGTAGGTTTCAGTAAAAGTCAGCACCAGTGAAAAAGGTGTGGTTTTTGTTCTTATTTAGTGGTCAGTGTCAAGAAAGAAGGTGTGACCTGTGTTCCTCTGTAATTTCGAAAAGTTTCATCTAGTTGGTTGATTACTTATCTTAAGAAAATTCTTATTATACACAACTGAAGAAATTTTCTCTTACTTATGACATTTCGATATCTTTCTTAGCTGACATCTTGATCACATCTAAAGCTTGGCATCTCTTGCCACCACCGGATGGTGCACGTGACCTAGAAATCAGCTGATCCCACATATGGCTGAGTTGGTATGTCCCTAAGTCCTGATTCATGCAGCAATCTGTCTTCTGGATCCATAGGGCCTTTTTATCCATCTGGTCTGCCTGTGTAAGAACAGCAAGCCTTTGCCACCACACCCATCAATTGTACTGTAAACCCAAACTCTGGAAACGCTATGTAGATGACATTCTTGAGATTATCAAATGGGGTAAAGTGGATACCCTCACTGACCACATAAACTCCATCGACCCCACTGGTAACATCCAGTTCACTTATGAAGTTGAAGAGGACAATAAAATCCCGTTCCTGGATACCTTATTGACCAAACATGAGGACGGATCGGTCAAGCTTCTAGTGTTTAGAAAGAAGACACACACCGACCAATATCTGAATTTCACATCCCATCACCTTCTGAACCATAAGCTGCCAGTTGTCCATACTTTACTGGAGAGATGCTATAGCATAGTGACAGAGGAGGAGGATAAAAAGGAGGAGGAGTATGTGACTAAGGCCCTCAACACTTGTGGCTACCTGGACTGGTCCATCAAAAGAGTCAAGGAGGCCATCCTCATGAAACGGCAGCACAAAAGCAAGCCTAAACAGCTTGAATGGAAACATCAGGATATGGTTGTGGTGCCTTATGTGAAGGGGCTCAGAGAAGCTTACACCAGGATTTTAAAGTCCTATGGTATTGCTACAGTCAACCATCCCTTTAAAACCATTAGGAACATCCTTGTCCACCCTAAAGACAAAGTGGAGGATTAACAGAAGACGGAGGTAGGAGACTGGATTCCCTGTAAGAATTGCCCAAGTGTATACATTGGAGAAACAGGGAGGAAGCTGGGTAAACGACTTAAGGAACATAAAAAGAGGTTGATACCTTCACTCAGGCCACACAGACAAGAGCTGGGAGGAATTGGTTTGGGACCATCACACATAAGTCAGCTGTCACAGACCATGCTGTTAGGGTAAACCATGTGATTGACTGGGAGGGGGTCAAGATGATCGATAGAGAAGCACACAGGCAGACCAGATGGATAAAAGAGGCCCTATGGATCTAGAAGACAGACTGCTGCATGAATCAGGACGTAGGAACATACCAACTCAGCCTTATGTGGGATCAGCTGATTTCTAGGTCATGTGCACCATCCAGCAGTACCCAGAGATGCCAAATGTTAGATGTGATCAAGATGTCAGCTAAGAAAGACATCAAAATGTCATATGTAAGTGAAAATTTCTTCAGTTGTAAATAAGAAGAATTTTCTTAAGATGTGTTCCTCTGTGCTTGTAAGTCTTCGCAAAAGAGATGTGGCTTCTGTTCCTCTGTGACTATTAATCCTTAATAAAGGAGGTGTGGCCTCTGTATCTGTCAGTTTTAGTCAAGGAGGTGTGGCTTCTGTTCCTCATTACAGTCAATCTTAGTAAAAGAGGTGTGGTTAGTGTTCCTCTGTGCTTGTCAGTCTTAGCAAAAAATGTGTGGCTTCTGTTCCTCTGTTACTGTTAATCTTAGTAAAGGTGTGACCTTTGTACCTCCTGTTCCTGTCAGTGTTTGTGAAGGTGTGGCTTCTGTTCCTTGTTCCTGTCGATCTTCATAAAGGGAGTGTGGCTTCTGTTCCTTTGTGCTTGTCAGTCTTAGAAAAGAGGCGTGGCTTCTCTTCCTCTGTTACTGTTAATCTTCGTAAAGGAGGCGTGGTCTCTGTATCTCTGTTTCTGTCAGTCTTTGTGAAGGAGGTGTGGCTTTTGTTCCTATGTGATTTTCAGTTCCATTATATTATATTGTTCCATGTATACGTCCTAATATACAGTGCATGTGGAGAATCTTTTTGTTTCCTGTGTGCTACATTTCTAGGACAGTGTGTGAACACCTGGACAGGTTTTTCACTTCTCATTCCTGCTATTTTCTCCTTTCCTCGCATATTCTCTGCTGCATCTTTGTTCCCCGAGGAGAGGCTCATCGAACACACAATCTCAGACTGAGTAATGCAGTAAGCTGCTCATACTGATCACTGGCATTGCACATGGAACTGGTGTGTATACACACACACACACACAAAAAAAAAGTCAAAACAATTCAGTCCCCTGATATGAACAAAATGTGAGAAAGCAATAAAGTAGTGTACAAGAGGTTTTGAATAACATGTACCGGTACATTTGGCTAATGTTGTTCTTGGCTAACAACCCCAATACTAGCAGTCACTAACATTAGCTACTTCATGGATTTCTGAGGAAAAATTTAAATGTCAATTTGTATGAAATCACCATTAACAAAAGTATTTAAGTTCTCAAATATAAAATTATGGCTGGATTCAAAATGATTCATGCCTGTTCTATTTTTAGCATGCTAGCATGAATTTCCTGAATGCCTGCTAGGATGGGATCTCCGTTCAGTTGGGGGCAAGTTGCACTTAATGCAAAGAAAATGCTCAACAAATGCAAAGAAATTCTTATTTCTTTCCTTGAGTTGTCCCTGATAGCAATCAAATGCCTATTTTTACCTCAGAAACATGGTGAGTCTCCAGGAAAAGCATCAAAATTAGCGTTATATCACTCCCTATTTTTACATCAGAAACAGGGACGTTGTTATAAATGTCTCACTGTAATGTGACTAACAAACAAATAAATACATGGCACATTACCATTGACTAACACAGCTGGTAAAATCTAATAAAGGAAGGAAATTAATGTTTTGATGTAACATTTTGCATATAATACTATTATTTAATGTTACAGAAACATCTGAGGCTAATCAGAGTAAACAACAAGAGTCATTTCTGTTAGCTTGCAGCACTTTTGTGCTAATACTTTGCTTACAGTGTACTTTGCAAACAAAATGCAAAAATCAAGCACTTCATTGAAATTTAAGTGGGTTAAGAAGGAATTAAAACATTTCTTGTGACAAAAAAGCACAAAAGAAAGAAATATTTGTTATGACTGGCAGTGCTAATGCAAGGCTAAATTTTAAAGCTAAAATGATAGCGATATCGCAAGGTGAGTTCCAATTAGCCATCTGCAGCCTGACAAATTAACGCCGTTATGGCAGACAATTACTTCTTCGTAACCTGCAAATTTTTAATAATGTTGAAATGCTTAACCCATTCAGTCATCTGCACCGAGAGGCTTTCTTTCATAAATTATTTCTTTTATTCGTCTTGCCCTTGACCTCATAAAGAAAAAAAATCATCCCACATGAGACGCACAGTTGTAATTAATTAAATTACAAGACAACTCATTTAAGTTTCCCGTTGGAGCGACGGACCAAATTGACTTGCGTTATTAATGAGAGAGGAGTTTGCCAGCTGAGACTGACCCAGATTTTTATGACAGATAGTAAAGGAAAGGAATATTAATACTGGCTAAAGACTATACTATATTTTATACCATATACTATATTATACACTGTGGTGGGTTAATGTACATTAAATTATTTTAAAATATTTTCAATGTTTTAACTTCTTATTAACCAAATTTTAAACAACAAAGTTATATTATATGGACATGAGTGTTTTACACCACTCGTATTTTTCATACGCGCTATATCCGGGACATGGAGAATCAAAACTGTGACATAAATTTCTATATGTCACTTGTGAGGAAATCAATTAATTGTTTTGATAAATGTGGATATTTTTGTTTGTGAGCATGTCGATATAATTAAAAGAAAATCAGATGTTGGCTTGAAGATATGAAGTTTACCTTCTTGTTTTGAAAAACTTGCATTTTCATTTTGCATTCATATCTACAGAGGAATAACATCAATAAAATGTATCAATCAGGATTTAGACCTTACCATAGCACAGAGACAGCACTTGTTAAAGTAGTAAATGACCTACTATTGACAGTTGATCAGGGCTGTGTCTCCCTGCTTGTATTGCTTGAGCTTAGTGCAGCCTTTGACACCAATGATCATTCCATTCTCCTGGATAGACTAGAAAATGTTGTGGGAGTTAAGGGAACAGCTCTCTCCTGGCTCAGGTCTGATTTAACTGATCACCATCAGTTTGTTGATTGTAAATGGTGATTTTTCTATGCATACGAAGGTAAAATTTGGTTTTCCACAAGGTTCTGTCTTAGGCCTACTGCTTTTTTCTTTATATATGTTACCTCAGGATGATATTATTCTTAAACGTGGTATTAGCTTCCACTGTTATGCTGATGACACACAGTTGTATGTTTCTGCAAAGCCAGGTGAGAGACACCAGCTTAATAAAATTGAGTAATGTGTAAAGGGCATTATACACTGGATGCTTGTTAACTTTCTTCTGCTTAACTCTGACAAGACAGAAGTATGTGTACTCGGACCACATGCAGCTAGAAGTAGGTTTTCTGATTACACAGTAACTCTGGATGGCCTTTCTGTTTCTTCGTATGCAGCAATAAAAGGCCTCAGTGTGATCACTGACTCCAGTCTTTCATTTGAAACTCATATCAATAACATTACCTGGATAGCTTTCTTTCATCTCAGAAATATTGCTAAGATAAGAAATGTAATGTCACTACATGATGCAGAAAAATTAGTTCATGCTTTTGTTACCTTTTGGTTGGATTATTGTAATACCTTACTGTCTGGATGTTCCAATAAGTATGTAAACAAGCTCCAGCTAGTTCAAAATGCAGTAGCAGGAGTCCTTACGGATGTAGATGATATGACCGCATCACCCCATCTTATCCACACTGCATTGGCTCCCAATCAAATTTTGTATTGATTATAAAATGCTACTACTGGCCTTTAAAGCACTGAATGGTCTTGCACTACAGTATCTGAGCAAACCTCTGGTCCTTTATGACCCACCATACCTACTTAGATCAAAAGGTGCAGGCTATCTGCTGGCACCTCATATTGTGAAGGCTACCGCAGGAGGTGGAGCCTTTTCTTACAAAGCCCCACAGTTATGGAACAGCCTTCCAAGTAGTGTTTGGGACTCAGATACAGTCTCAGTGTTTATGTCTAGGCTGAAAACAGATCTTTTTAGTCAAGCCTTTTGTTAATAGTTTTTATTAGGTATAGTAGATCTTGAGGATCCTCAGGCATAGTGTTTTGGTAAACTGGGATGTATGGTTGCTGTCATCCCCCCACTCACTCACTCACTCACTCACTCACTCAGGTTTGTTGATGGTGTAGTGGCTGGCTGCTTTATGTCCCAGGGTGCCCTCATGTCTGCATTACCTTCTGGCTCTCCCCTTTTAGTTATACTGTCATAGTTAGTTTTGCCAGAGTCCCTGCTTGTATTCAGTGCAAAATGTATCCTGTTCTTACTCATTAGGTGACATTGGGCATACCTAACAGCCTGTGCTCCCCCCCCCCATTCCCTCTGTCTGTCCCTCTGAGTTACATGTTGATCCTGAGACACCAGAAAGACGCTGACCTCTTCTGATCCTCGGACCAGCCTGATCCATCCTGATGACCTACGTCTGGCTGGAGTCTCATCACATTGCTCCTGTGGAGGACGGCCCCATATGGAAAGTCAAAAGTCGCATTTGGAAGATGGTGCTGGACACTTACAGGAGTGCATTTATGTCTGAGGACTACAGTTGACTTGCTAACTTTAGAACTGAATATGTCATAAACGGTTTTGCACTAATTTCCATCAATGAAATGTTTATAACTTCAACAAAACAGACTTCATGTTAAAACTATGATTTTCCTGTTTTCACAGTTATACTTTGACTATGTAGGACACAGTTATAGAAGTGAGTTATTTATAATCACGCTATCTGTTATCATCCAAATGAGGATGGGTTCCCTTTTGAGTCTGGTTCCTCTCAAGGTTTCTTCCTCATGTCGTCTGAGGGATTTTTGCCTTGCCACTGTTGCAAGGCTTGCTCATCAGGGATAAATACATTTATTAGGGATAAAATTAGTTCATATGTTTAAAGTCTTTATTTGTCTGTAAAGCTACTTTGCGACAATGTCTGTTGTTAAAAGCGCGATACAAATAAACTGGCTTGACTTGTCTTGAGTGTCAAATGTTCCCCTCATGTTCCCATCAGATTCCTCTGGGTTCCTCTGGTTTCCTCCCACTGTCCAAAAACATGTAGGTAGGTAGACTCATAATTGCCCTTAAGAATTAACATGTGTCCATAGTGTCCTGCAATAGACTGACATAACAACAATGTGTTCCTGCTTCGTGCCCAGTGATCCCAGGATAGGCTTTGAATCCACCATGACCCTGACTAAGATAATCCTTATGTGTGATTCACACCTGGACAATCTGTTCTGAGTCCAACTCTGATGCCGATCTTCTAATTTTAATGTCTAACTCTGACACACTGTGTCTGAAATCGCTCCCTCACTCATTTCTTCTCTATTTCCTGCACACACTGTTCTATGGAAATAGATCCCTATATGGGAGACACTAGACTGATTCCAGACAACATATTTATTTGCATTTATATATGAAGTTGTACCCACCCTGACAAGTAAATTTCAAGGTAAAAGAATCAATGCACTGTGAAAGTACTTGGTGCTGAAGTAGTATGCAGTGGATATACACATGTGCATTGGATTTACTATGAACTATGGATGATAATATAACAAATTATCCAGGGAACATAATCCGTCCATGTGGAATTTGGACAAAATACTTTCACTCGTTCACTCGAGTTTGTTGACGGTGTAGTGGCTGCTGCTTTATGTCTCAGGGCTCCCTCATGTCTGTGTAACCTTCTGGCTCTCCCTTTCAACTCTTCCTGAGTCTCTGTCTGTCTCTCCTTGTCGATTTACATGTTGATCCTGAGACACCAGTGATGTTGACCTCTTCTGCTCTTCACACCTGCCTGATCCATCCTGATGCCCTACATCTGGCTGGAGTCTCATCACTAATGTAGAAGACAGCCCCATATGAACAGTTGAAAGTTGCACTTATACCCCATTTTCCACCAAATCAGTTCCAGGGCTGGTTCGGCGCCAGTGCTGGTGTTGGTTCACAACTCGTTCAACTTGCAAACCAGCTGAGAACCAGTTTGCTTTTCCGTAGCTCGGGGTGCTAAGGGGAGCCACATCATTATGTCACTGTATACGTCAGTTATATCGCTACGTTTGCATAAACCTTGGAGCGAACATTGAAGCAGCAACAACATGGAGAAGAAGAAGAAGAAGAAGCAGCAGCAACAACAACAACAACAACAATAATGGATGACTGCTGCTTTACTGCATCCATGATATCTCGTCGCTTATTTAAAAATGGC
>JANZLB010000010.1:2357163-2368484 GCA_026167865.1 Notarius quadriscutis
TCTCTCATCTTTTTAAGTGGGAGAACTTGCACAATTGGTGACTGACTAAATACTTTTTTGCCCCACTGTATGTCATCGCTTATATTGACAACATCTTGCTATACTCCTCAGATGTCCAAAATCACCAGGAACACGTCAGAGCAGTTCTCAAGCACCTACTAGAGAACAACCTCTACATAAAGGCTGAAAAGTGTGAGTTTCATCAAAGTAGGATCTCCTTCCTTGGCTATATTGTCAGCATTGAAGGAGTAAGTATGGACTCGTCTAAAGTATCAACTGTCACATCCTGGCCAACACCCAAATCTATAAAGGATCTTCAACAATTATTGGGCTTTGTAAACTTCTACCACCAGTTCATTCAAGGTTTCAGCACTCTGGCAGCCCCTCTAACCATATTACTGAAGAAGGGTCCCAAGTGCCTATAGTGGAACTCAGCGGCAGAGGAAGCCTTTAATCAGCTTAAGCTGGCCTTCACTTTGGCCCCCATACTCCAGGACCCTGACCCTACTAAGCCATTCATCATAGAAGCAGATGCATCTGACACTGGAGTAGGGGCCATCCTTTCCCAACATTTTTGGGAAAAACAAAAGTCACACCCAGTAGCTTTCTTTTTAAAGAAACTAACTTCAGCATAAAGGAATTATGATGTGGGGAACAGAGAACTGTTTGCTATTAAACTAGTCCTCGAGGAGTGGCGGCATTGGTTAGAGGGAGCCACTCACCCCTTCGTAATTCTCGCACATCACAAGAACCTAGAATATCTCAGGAAAGCCAAAAGCCGATTTGACCTCACAATTTAATTCTGTCCAGGTTCCAAGAATACCAAAGCAGATGCTTTGCTCTTTGTCTTCCCTACATCGCCCAACCCTCGCTAGTTTACCAACACTGATTCCAGTCCCTCGGCTTGGCTTTGTTGACAATCTGCACTCTGTTCTCCTCCGCACATACATCTGTAAGTGCCTGCATTCTAACACATTGGGAATAATCAAAAAAACAAAACCAAACAAATGGAGGTGAAAACATAGCCTCCTCCAACAAAGTTGGCAGAGGTAATAACTTCAAAATAATATGCTTGAAGAGGACATGGGTGCCACCAAGCAATCCAAGCCCAGAGAAAAGACATGAAAGATGAGTGACTGTCGGCATCTGTCATGCCTCCCTACAACCGCAATGCGGTTACAGGAATGAAGAGAACAGTTGACAGGCAGCAGGAAGAAATCCTGCACAGTTTAAAAGAGCATATATGTAGCTCCTCGAGATTTGTTTAATTTTGTTAAGATTTGAGTGAATGCGACATATTTTTCAGACATGTTTGAAAACATCCCGCCTTCCCCCAATGGACCTCCTCCTGACTAGAACAATGATATACTATACTTTTCAATAGATAATCATTTGTTTGCTTATTAATTATTTTTTTGGAAGTAATTAATTTTGCCTGCATGTAGCTGTAAAAATGGTTTGTATTAATGCTAATGTTATCCATGATGTTTCAAGAACTCTGGGTGATGTAAATTATGAAGAAGTAACTAAGTATGTAAATTTCATTGTGAAAGTGGACCAAAGTGCTGCACATGGAATCAAATATAAATAATAGTAGAAAGAGATTATAAAATGAATTTTATCACTGAGTTAGTTCGCACTCCTGCTAAAGTCAGCAATCCACTTATTCCTATAATGCTAACAACCCCAATGATATCATTATGTACAGTACTATTTCTGTGGACCTGTCTCAAGCACTTTTCTGGTTCCTGGAGCACAACTTTGACTGTCAGCTAGCACTGGCCTTATTTAGCTTAAAAGTGTTAATTAGCATGTTAATTAGCATGAGTCAAACTCTTTCTTTGAATCTATTTTCAATGTCATATTGCATCAATTAAAAAGTGCTTCATTGCATATATGGTTTGTTTTTCAAGAACGTGAAATTTTGTCTTTTTTTTCATTCCCCAAGTTTCTTGATTTGGTTTCCAAAGTGCAATCAGAGGACAGTGAGGACACTCAGACAAAAGACTTCATTAAGAAATAAACAGAGAAGAAAGTATTGTGAGTGTTTTAATTATGCTATCAAGCATGTATGCAAATCTGTTCTGCGAGGATGGAAACGAAGGGTTGTTGGGGGTGACGGGGCAAGAGGAGCTGGGTTGACTCATCTTAAAAGCATGGATTTAATTACGAGGACATAGCTGAGGAGGGAGAATGGATAACAAGGGAATCCTGTCAGAACTGGACGAAAAGAACGGCTATTATAATCCTGTCAGCTGATAAACGAGAACATGATTAGCTTAGCAAGTGATTATTAAAGACGGACATGATTTTAATGGTTCCTGATTGGGTTTTAAAGAGGTACTTGGACATCCTGTGGTCCAGTTCAAAGTGTATCTTAGTTCCTCCATTATTTAACTGATATCGTAATATTGTATCCTTTCAGACCTGCCAACCCAAAAAGTAATAATGAATAGTCCTTAGAAAGGGTGGGGTGGACAGTAACAATTTAGAATTTAATAAATGTTTTTCACTGTCTTTTTTATTTTAAAAAAAATGCAAAGCACTCCTAATAAATATACTAGTGCATTTCAAAATATTGGAATATTGTGAAAAAGTTATTTTTTTCATAATTTAATTCAAAAAGGTAAACTTTCTTATATTCTATATTCATTACAAGTAAAGTGAAATATTCAACTTCAAGGCTTGTTTTTGTTTTAATTTTGATGATTATGGCTTAAGGCTCATGGAAATCAGAAATCTAGTATCTGAAATTATCAGAGTATTTCTCTTCGAGTTTGAGTCAAACAGTATAAATACTGTGTATCTCTCGGTCTAGTTCAGTACACACAATCACAAACATGGGGAAGACTGCTGACTTGACAGTTGTACAGAAGACGATCATTGACACCCTCCACAAGGAGGGTAAGCCACAAAAGCTCATTGCTAAAAAGGCTGGAAAAGGTGCACAAGCAACATGGATGAGTGCAGCCTTGAGAGGATTGTCAAAAGTGGATTCAAGAATTTTGGAAAGCTTCACAAGGAGTGGACTAAGGCTGGTGTCAGTGCATCAAGAGCCACCACACACATATGTCTTCAGGAAAGAGGCTACAACTGTCACATTCCTAATATAAAGCCCCTTCTGAACCAGAGACACCGTCAGAAGCATCTTACCTGGGCTAAGGAGAGAAAGAACTGGAGTGTTGCTCAGTTGACTTTAAATGCATGTATACAGAGTATTTATACTGTTTTATTCAAAATGAAATATTCTAATAATTTGAAATACTGTATTTTTTATTTTCATGAGGTATAAGCCATAATCATCAAAATTAAAACAAAAAAGCCTTGAAATATTTCACTTTATGTGCAATGAATATAGAATTTATGAAAATTTACATTTTGAATTAAATTACAAAAAATAACTTTTTCACAATATTCCAATATGTTGAGATGCACTAGTATATTAGTTAACTGACCCTTGTCTAATGTTAGCCAAGCTGACACTGATTAATAGATTTTATTTCACAAGTACCAACTCAAAATGTTCTCCATTTAGCATTTTAGAAAGCAAGGGTGCCATGTTGAAGCATCTTTCAAGTGGGAAAATCAAGTTGAGACTAGCGTACTAGCTAACATATGACTAACATGAGATCAGGGGAAGGAGGTGGAGCTTCCAGGTGAGTCAATTAATATAAGATTTCAAAATACCTACACAGCTGTCAATTGTTACAAATTCATCAGTTGGCTCATCTACTATTTGTATTTGGTGGTGGGAGTGGCTATGGACAGTATTAGCCACATTAGCAACAGCTACATTCAAATTACATTCATGAAATTGAAGGAAATGTAAAAATTATGGTCCTCATTTCACACAAGCCTTTAAAAAAAGTGCTATTTTTTTCATTATACTTTCTGTTAGTCATGAAACATGGTGGTGGGAGCATTTTTAAAGACCTGGCCTAATCAGACATGCTAGCACAGCTAGTAATAATTGCAAGTGGAAGAACTACTGAATTAAGATGTCAAATGATGGCCACTCAGTTTCAGTCGTTGCTAGTGTTCGCATTATTAAGACTAGAGCAACTAGTGATGTCGAAGTCTTATTGGTTTTTATCCCCTTCAGTCACGATACAGTAATTTTGGTAGAAAAAAATCATCTTTTGCCTATCTCATCTTTTTAGGTAGGAGATGTCAAAAAATGAATATTTTTTAAAATTGCTCATCTATTTTGCAAATTACAGCATGTACACAATTGTGTACATAATAGCCAAACATTACTGTTGAAAGTGATGTACACAATTGTGTATGCAGTGACTGAAGGGGTTATTCTTAGGTTTCACGTGACATCACATCCACCTCATTAGTTATTCAAAACTTTAGCTGGTGGTCTACCATGTTATTTGACTAAACGTTTGTATGAAGGTGCATTGCTCACATGAAAAATGCCTGACACTTGCATTGTTTTAGGTTGTTCGAATCAATCAAACTGTGAAACTGATAAAAGTTTCTTCAAGGTTCCCCATGAGCTAATTGTAATAAAGGTTAATAATGATGAATGTCCACACTTTGGATTCCGTTGTGTCAGCCAACTTTTACTGGACCATTCACCATCACAGCATGCATTCAACTGACGTTACGTACACCGCGGTGCCGTCAGATAACATTCAGACACAACGCAGGGGATATGCACGTACCTACGTAAATTACATATTCCATGACATCTCCCCCTTTTAAAGTTCTTTTACAGTATTAACCTTGGGCGTCACATCTATAGAGGCTATCCCATTTACTGTGTAACTTAAGCACTAAAACAGAACATTAATTAAAGCAACACTTTCTGATGTTTAAACAAACATAACTGTATTGTATTGTATTAAATGAAACTGAATTGTTCACCCACCATCCTATATTCCCTTACAGTAACCTCAGTCACCCCCAAAATCATGTTAGGTAACCTTGACTCACGTATTCAACTAAAATGCTGCTGGAACTCAATCAATAGTATGTAACGCAATCACATTTCTTACATGACAGTATTGCTGGAACTCTTTTTCACAATGTTTCTGGAACTCTTTTTTGCAATCAACAGTATGCAATACAATCACATTCATTAGTGTACATTGCTGTATTGCTGGAACTCTTTTTTCACAAATGTTCCTGGAACTCTTTTCGCAATCAATAGTATGCCATAGAATAACATTCATTAGTGTACATTGCTGTATTGCTGGAACTCTTTTCCACAATGTTTCTCTCTTTTTTTTTTTTTGAATTACCGTTCATAAGTCCAGTCTCTGAACAGGCCTGCTCACTCTGCCCGACCTGGTAAGTATCGGGCCTTCAGTAGCTGTGCTCACACTGCCGGCTGCAGAAGAGTCCACTGGCTGTGCTGGACTCGCAGGCAGACACTCTGGTGCAGGACCCTGTGCACCCGACACCGGCGACCCTGCGGTGGGTACCACCTGGAGGTGGCGGCGGTTGCGCCGATGTGTTGCGCCCTGGTCCGTCTCGATGAGGTATGACCTTGGTGTGATGCTCTCGGCGGTAACCAAGGCTGGGGTGGTCCAGGACTTCTGGTTGTCCAGTCTGGTGAGGACACGGTCCCCCGGTCGCAGTGGCGGGAGATTTCTCACGCCATGGCGCTGGTTGTAGTAATACGCCTGTTTCCTTTTCTCAGCTGCGTCTTTGGCTGCAATTGCCTGCTTGTTTGGCCACTTGGGTTGCAGGTTCCGGTCGATGGTAGGCAATGTGGTTCGGATCTTACGACCCATCAAGAGTTCAGCTGGGCTTACCCCTGTGCTACTGCATGGAGTGGCTCTGTAACACATCAGTGCTAAGAGGGGGTCTTTTTGTTTCAGGATGCCTTTTGCTGTTTGCACTGCCCTTTCAGCGTGCCCGTTCCCTTGAGGATGATGTGGGCTTGATGTCACGTGTGTGAAGTCTAGTTCGCGAGCCATGTCTTTGAACTCCTCACTAGAGAACTGGGGCCCATTGTCGCTAATCACTTCATCTGCTACTCCATAACGGGCAAATGTGGCCTTCAGCTTTGTGACCACTTGGGCGCTGGTGGTGGTGGGCATGTGGAGAATCTCGATAAATCATGAGTAGTAGTCAGAAATGACAAGGTAGCTCTGTTTGTTGTGTTCGCACAAGTCAATGCCTATTCTTTTCCATGGTCTGTCTGTAAGTGGCGTGGACATTAGGGGCTCCCTAGACTGGGCTCTGCGATGTTCTTGGCATTGGTGGCAGGTTAGGACTCTCTGTTTGATATGGGCTGAGATGCCTGGCCACCAGACAGCAGCGTTAGCTCTGTCACGGCATTTACTCAATCCCTGATGGCCATCGTGGATGCGCTCTAATATGTCAGCCCTCAGTTTCTCTGGGATTACTATCCTATTGCCTCTGACCACTAGGCCCTGGTAGACTGACAGTTCACCTCTCATGGGGTAATACTCACTGACAGTGGGGTGTGCCCGGCTCACATGATCGGGCCACCCGGACTGTATGTATCGGGTCACGACTTGCAGTGTGTCGTCTGCAGCGGTGGCGGCTCTGATGTTGTCCATTCTCCGCTCTGTGGCTGGCATGTTGTTGATGATGGATGCCACATAGCATTCCACATCTGCATTCATGTCGCCTGCCTCTGGTGTGCCACCGATGGGACTCCTGGATAAGGTGTCCGCCATGACGAGGGTTTTCCCCGGTGCATACTCAGCGGTGGGGTTGAACCTCATCAGTCGCATCAGTAGCCTTTGGCAGCGGATGGGGACGTTATCCAGGTCCTTGGAGTTCATCAGTGGGATGAGAGGTTTGTGGTCTGTGATTAACCTAAATCCCTCTAGGCCTTGTAGGTACTTCCCAAACCGTTCACAGGCCCAGACGCTCGCCAGGCATTCTTTTTCTATCTGGGCGTACCTAGTTTCTGCCTCACTGAGACGCCGTGAGCAGTAGGCGACTGGTTTCCACCCTTCGCTGTGCTGTTGCATTAGTACGCCACCGATGCCGTAGCTGCTTGCATCCGCCGAGACAGCTGTGGGTTTGCCGACGTCATAAAATGCCAGGGTAGGTGGGGTCGTGAGAAGCTCTTTGATGCGCTGGAAAGCTGACTGCTGCGCTGGACCCCAGGTCCAGTAGGACTTGGATTTCAAAAGTTCGTACATGGGCTGTCCCACTGAGGCTAGGTTGGGGATATATTTCCCCAAGTAGTTTACCATGCCTAACACTCTTTTCAGCTCGGTGATGTTGCTCGGCAGCTCCAGCTTGTTTATTGCAGACACCTTGGCTGGATCAGGTCGTGTTCCCTCTGCATCTATTTCGTGGCCCAGGAAGTGTAGTCTTTGCTGCCTCAGTGCGCATTTTTCCTTGTTCAGCTTGAGCCCCGCTGTCTCCAGGCGCTCCAACACTTTCTGAAGACGGTCGTCGTGCTCAGCCATGTTTTCTCCATGAACTATTATGTCGTCCATATACACTGCAGTGCCCGGTAGGCCTTCCAGGGTCTCCACCATCTTTCTTTGGAATATTTCCGGGGCACTGGATATCCCGAAAGGGAGGCGCTTGAAACAGTACCTGGCGAAAGGTGTGATAAACGTGGTGAGTCGCTGGCTTCCCTTGTCTAGTGGTATTTGCCAGAACCCTGCAGCGGCGTCCAGTGAGGAGAACACCGTGGACCCGCTCAGCTCTGCTGTGATCTCTTCAGCTGTTGGCAGAACGAACCTCTCTCTCTTAACAGCTTTGTTTAACTTTCTCAGGTCGACGCAGATGCGCATCTGTCCTGATTTCTTGGGAGCGGGCACCATAGGGGCACACCACTCTGTGGGCACGGTCACCTTTTCTATGACACCTGTGGCCTCCATCCTGTCGAGCTCTTGTTTCACACGCTTCATGAGGGGAATGGGGACCCTGCGTGCGGTGTGGACGGCATAGGGTTTTGCGTCGTCTTGAAGCTCAATTTTCACTGGCTGTGTTCTCAGCAGGCCGAGCTCCCCCCCAGCGCTGCTGACTTCGTGTATTCTTTTAACAAGCCCCATTGCCTGTGCTGTCGCTCTGCTGAGAAGGTTGCTCACACTCTCTCCCCTCACAACATACACCATGAATGAGTGTCGTCTGTGTTTGTGCACAGTGCTCGCTGTAAACTGGCCGATGCAGTTCAGTTGGCCTCCTGGGCTACAGAGCATGGCCCTTGAAGGGTGAAGTTTTGTCACTCCTTTGAGTGTTTTAAAAGTCTCTTCACTCATAATGCACACGTCTGCGCCAGTGTCTATCTTGAAGCTAACTGGTGTGTTGTTTATGTTCAGCTTGACGGTCCACTGTTCGCTGCTGCTTGACATTGTGCTTTTAACCGAGCCTAGAAAGTGAGCTACATTGTAAGCTTCATCGTTCCCTTCGTGCTCGCAGACTTCGTTTACCACTTTGCTTTTGCACATTCTTTCCCAGTGTCCAGCTCTGTTGCATTTGTGGCATGTGGACTTAACTGCTGGGCAGTGCTCTTTCCTCTTGTGTATCATTTTCCCACACCTACCGCAAATATTGCCGCGATCGTAGCGTCTGGGCTGTTGTTCTGTGTCGTTGTGCTGTACACGCGACTCCATTTTGAATTTTCTGAGCCCCCGCGCGACCTCCTCTACGGAGCACGCAGCTTCGCCACCTTGCAAGCTAACTTGGGCTTTAACCTCCTCCTCTTGTCTAACTTCCTGAACTGTCATTTCCAATGTGAGCTTTTCCATGAGCTGCAGTTTTCGGGAGAGCTCTTTATCCCTGATGCCCACCACTATCCGGTCTCTAATGTTTTCCTCACGATTAGCTCCGAATTCGCAGTGCTCAGAGAGTTCATAAAGAGCGCGAATATATGTCTCTGCCCTCTCCCCCACACGCTGCACTCGCTGATGAAAGCGGGCTCTCTCATGAATGACGTTACGTTTAGGTATGAAGTATGCATCGAACTTCCCCATAACTATATTGAAAGTATCACAATCATCCACATTGTCGAAAGTAAACGACCCGTATATGTTCTCCGCCTCCCCGCCCAGGGCATAGATGAGGGTGCTAACCTGAACCTCGTCATCTTCTTGATCTAGCTTCGTAGCCGTCCGGTAGCGCATGAAGCGTTTCTTCCAGTCGCTCCATTCAGCGGGTCTTTCGAAGCAGAAACTGTCGGGTGGGTTGAACTTCGGCATCGTAGGTCCGAAAACGCTTCTGACACCATGTAATAAATGTTAATAATGACGAATGTCCACACTTTGGATTCCGTTGTGTCAGCCAACTTTTACTGGACCGTTCACCATCACAGCATGCATTCAACTGACGTTACGTACACCGTGGTGACGTCAGATAACATTCAAACACAACGCAGGGGATATGCACGTACCTACGTAAATTACATATTCCATGACAGTCACAAAGCAGCTTTACAGAAAAATAAAGACTTTAAATATACAGACTAAATTTGATCCCTAATAAATTTATTTATCCCTGATGATCAAGTCTGAGGAGACAGTGTTGAGGAAAAACTCCCTCAGACAACACGAGGAAGAAACCTTGAGAGGAACCAGACTCTAACGGGAACCCATCCTCATCTGGGTGATAACAGACAGCATGATTATAAACAACTCACTTCTATAACTGTGTCCTATAGAGTCACAAAGTACAACATGGTGATTGTAGTCCTAAACCATCATAGCAGAACTGTAAGTGTCCAGAACGTGTTCTAAGTGCATCTTTTGACTGTCCATAAGGGGTCATGCTCCTAGTGGCATGAGCAGCATGCTCTGTGTGTGTTGACGAGAGCCAAGCTCAAGCGCATGCAGATTTGCATGCTAGGGTTAGGGTTAACCCTAACCCTAGCTTGCATGCTGCAAAAGCCTAAGCATTTACTCTCAAAGGACTTCGACCTGAACTGTGGGCTAGACCTTATTCCCTCCCCTCCATGTCTCAACAACCCCAAGAACATCTAATTACAAAGCTATTTACTCTATCATTTATACAGTGATGCTTATTATTGTTAAAACAATATCTGAAGTGTTATTAATTGTAAAATAACAAAATATCTTGCTCTAGACTTTCAAACAATGTTGTAAGATTTTATTTAAATTTTATCTAATAGCGGATGGTACAATAATTACAAACACTAACAGAATCAGCACATTCCAGCTGTAGCTATAGTCATCTAGTAACTATAATCATTCTTGTAATAATAATTTCAATAAACGGTTAATGTTCAGTTCCCTTTTCATTAATCCTCTATTCAAAGGTGCAACTGAGTCACACAGGTTGATCAGTGTGTAACAGACAATAACAATTTTATCCAAAATAGTTTTTCCTGCCTTAGTCGATTTATTTCCATTTCACATGCATGTAGCTGTTTTAAAGTTTAGTGTGTTTGTGTAGAACTCTTTTGAACTGTGGGTTCATTTCTACTCTCTGGTTCCATGGTGACATTTTGCACAGGACTGTGTTCCTTTGATAACAGAAACAAAGCTCCAGCATTATTATTATACTCTTTCAAAACTCTGCAGCTTAATATACCCTAAATTATTAATTCCTCTACTACTGAAATTTTCTTTCTGAATGTCTCTGCATATTTTGGTTTTAGTAATTTATTATAATTATGCTGCTTCACTTATATAAAAAAAATAAAATACATTCCGTCCTCTCCAAAATAAAATAAAGCTCTAAGCAAATGGAATTGTTTTTCAGGCAAGTATGTGTTGGGTGCTGCTTGCCTGTTGGGCAAGTAAGGCTGGAAGATTTTTTTCAAGGACTGAGGAAGTTGTAGCACTGGGCTCAGAGATGGTTCTGAGCACGGTAGGAGGGCCTGTGACATCACAGTTGCTAGTTGAGACATCCTTGTGTTGAAGTCGGCGAGTATCTGCTGATGTTCTCCTAGTAAGCGTCCTTGAGCGTTGAGAGCTGTCTACTTCACCTCTTCCACTACATCCATGTTGGCAAAGTATCCTGTCACAGTACAGGCACTTACGGACATATGTGCAGAAGAGGAGTATAGAGCAAACAGTGAACAAGCCCAAATGCGGGACCAGAATCAGAGTCAAGGGACTAGTGATGGTTGGGTGAACGGCAAACAGGGCAAACGAGAGAAGACAAAAGAGTAAACATGAAAGAGGGACGCAAAGGTCAGAAAAATGAGAATCAGTCTGAAAAAGCAAGGCTTGGTATGAACTGAGGATAGCAAAACAATACTTTGCAATAAAGTGGTGTGAGAGTGATGTTTAAATAGGCAGAGGGACTACAATAGGGCAAAAAAGTATTTAGTCATCAGCCCTGTGATGACCTGGCAACTTGTCCAGGGTGTACCCCGCCTTTCGCCCATAGTCAGCTGGGATAGGCTCCAG
>JANZLB010000010.1:2640042-2650193 GCA_026167865.1 Notarius quadriscutis
ACATTTTGAATAGTTAAATATGTGTGTTATTATAATCAGTGTTGAAAAGATAGAACAAATTAAGTTTAATTTGGGAGTGGTACAACAAGCAAATGGCACCCATTCAGTGGAATGTCAATGTTTTGGCGGAGGAGCCAAACCCAGTCTCACACATCTTGGTATCTAATTGCTACACTTCTCTCCCCCCAGAGCCGCCATTCTTCGTGTGACAAAATAGCATGACGTATGCATCCGCCTATTTGCATAGGCGGATGACGTATGCATATTGGATGACGTACGAATCCAACGTGCTGTCTTGTGCAAATAACCATGATGCATCCCCAACTTTCTTGAGAGCAATTCTGTGCCAAATCACCAGAAGGCTCCCGACTTACCATCTCAGATTTGCTTCATAATTTTTTTTATTTTGATGCCCTTGTAACTAATAATTACTGTGCAAAATTTTAGGCCAATATCTCCACTAGTATTGGAGATATTAAGCCTTCAAAAAGGGGGCGTGGCCCCATATTTAGCATCAAAAGAAGTGTTACAATCAAACATCCAGTTTGATAGGATAAAATCTTTATTTAAACAACAACAGGGTAGTCCAGTCAGTGGCTAGATGCCTCTGCTATCAAAAGGAGCCCTGTTATATACACATATACATCTTACAATAAAGAGAAACTAAAAAAAAAAAAAAAAAACTAATTATGATAAATTAAATTACATTATTTACAATATATATATATTCAATGTTCAATCTAATAATAAATACAAAAAAGCTAAAATATAAAAGGGTTATTGAATGTATAAAAGTATAATTATATTGGAATAGACTCTTCCCGAATTCGCCCAGATGTCCACGAAACAAAGGCCAAAAGCCACAACCGAATCACTTATCAAAGCCGACCTCGACCCGTGACCACTGCTCCGCGAGCATCCAAGCGTATCGTCTGCATACATAAAGTATGCTGCATTGCCTAACGACAACTGGCAAATCATTGATATAGATAACAAAAAGGAGAGGACCGAGTATTGAGCCCTGAGGCACACCAGAAATAATGGGCTCAGATTCTGATAATACTTCTTGAAATCGAACAATCTGAGTTCTACCACAAAGGTAGTTTTCAAACCTTTGTGGTTTGATTTTTGATCTAAAGGTGGGGCTATTAAATATTAGATCTCTTACATCTTTGGCCCACGCGAGCGGAGCTCCATACTTAAAAAAATCTGGTAACCCATCAAGTGGATTTTTCATGGACACGCAGGGATCCCAGCCGTGCACGTCTGTCCTATTTTTGTCTCCAGATAAGTTCATATTTATCTGGTTTTCCCACTGAGAGCAACTCAAACAGCGCAATAAAATAATAATCATTTTTACACGCTTTAAAAAGATGTCAGAACAAGTTAACCGAGGAGAGAAAGATGAAGTCAAAACCAGGAAGAGAAAGGGAGTTTTGACAGAGGAAGAAAAGGAAAGAAACAGTGAGAGAAAGGTGAAGAAATCTTTCACAAGCAAAGCGACAAGCTGAAAGAGAAAGAAAATGTAAAAATGAATTAATAGAAATGATGAATTGTAGGAATTTAATCCGAAATAGTGATGAATTTTGAAATCACTGCGAAATCCTTCGGGATCTGACAAGTTGACTTGAATCCAGTCAGTGTTTTCATGAATCGTCTATCTCTGGTTTTCAAAACATTTTGCTATAAATCCCACCCCTGTCAAAATGGTTCAACCCACGAAACCCCTCTATCTGACCCAAGTGGTACAGTCCCGCAGTTTCCCCACGTACACCAGGAACTAGCGAAGTTTGAATGCCTGTGAGTAAAGTGAATACGGAAATGTAATCACAAAGTTTTACCCAATAAATGAGAGTGTTTTTCACAGCCCGTGTGGACATTTGCATTTCTTGATATTAGACAAAGTTAACACAGATGAGAGATGTAAATGACAATGAGCATTTTGAATGAGACATGACAAAAATTTGGTATCCAAAAATGCCGCTAGGCCTTTCCCCGCACTCCACACAGCACAGTTAAATGCATGAAAATGAAGTTATGGCAAACAGTGATTAAAGACGAGCATGACTTATGAAAACAGTTATACTGATCAATTCAAACGGTATGCACAAGGAAAGAAGGAAAGAAAATAGCAATGCACTAGCGACAGGTCAGCTGATGGTAAAGTGGTGGCAAAAGGCTGCCTGCACACTGCGCATGCTCCATTAGCTTAGCTTTTATATTCCCTGCATGGTTTGGCTCCTGTTGAAACTTGTTGAGAGTAAAAATTTCAACCAAAGACCTTGAAAACTTTATATATTTTCCTTACTTTTCACCGAAATTTGCCAGTCTATGTTCAAAATAAGAAAGTATGTCACCTATGATTTTGGTGTTTTCTGTCATGCTCAATCCACAGAAATGTCAGAGAGCAAATTATCTCGCTTGCACAGTGATTTTCTACGATGGACAAAGTGCCGAATATGAAAATGACAACTCCCGATGTGTCATGTTCTGTGTCAAACGGCTGACTAGCTGTATTGGAGCTATTAGAGAGCAGCAACTGCAAGTTGTGCGCATTCGTCATTCTAGATTACATGCTTTGCAGGCTGCTTTAGAACATCCCCACACCAAAACTAGCCATATCAGTATTTACTCACCATGGAAATCAGTTTAACCTTTAACTGAACCACACTCCTATCTGTAGTTAAATTTTAAATCTTCATATTAGTGGAGCCCCATAGGCATAGAATGTGGATAGATAAAGAAACCCATCAAGTTGTTTTCTGATGGTTTCAGTCCTGTGTGTGCATGCCTACCACCACAGAAACCCAACAACTAGTGAAGTAGAGTCGTAGTCAGGACAGTATAGCAGTGAGTAACTTGTCACTGTTGTCGCCTGACGTTTTGTGCAACGTAAGGAAACAGTATAGTAACTATAACAGTAGAGAAAGAAAACAAAAGAGGCTGGCTAATTCTACAACCCAGAAACAGATGGGAGCTCTGCTTTTAGGCAGTGCTTAAATCTATATATTAGCAACTCTCTACAACTGTGGTGAGCAGAAAAAAACATCTCAATTTGCTCCTAATTTGTTAATTATTTGCAAATCCTAATTTGCTGGTTGGGGCTTTTGTCATCCTGCAAATCCGATGATGTTCACCTTTGAAAGCTTTTTAAACCAGAAAATGTTAAGCAGTATTAAGCAGAACGCAGAAGTGATTGTGGACTGGTGAATTAAGGCTCATAGAGAGGAATAGGCTTACAAGGTTAAAGGTAAAACTTAGTGGTCTAGCTGAACCCCTGAAAGGCAAAATGTTAACCAAGTTAAGAGTGACTTTTCTGGGTTTGAGGCCAGCCGGGGCCTTTCTGTGTGGAGTTTGCATGTTCTCCCTGTGTCTGCGTGGATTTTCTCCGGGTGCTCCGGTTTCCCCCACAGTTCAAAGACATATAGTTAGGTTAATATGAGACGGCCTTGGGCTGAGGTGCCCTTGAGCAAGACACCTAACTCCCAACTGCCCCCTGGGCACTGTTAGCATGGCTGCCCACTGCTCTGGGTGTGTGTGTGTGTGCGCTCATTGCTCACGTGTGTGCATGTGTGTGTTCACTGATTCAGATGGGTTAAATGCAGAGAGGAATTTCACAAGTGTGTGATGAATTAAGTTATTCTTCTTCTTTTGACTGAAAAATAAGCTGTCTTCATTAACCCACAAGATTTACAAGTTAATTGGCTGACTAGGATCAAATGTTGGGTGTTTGAGAGACAATGACGAATCAGGGAACATTATTGTTCTTTTTTAGTAGCTTCAAAGCTTTGGGATGAAGAACCCCAACATGAATCTGAGCAGCTTTGGCTTAAAAGGCACCTCTAAGCAAATTAGCAAGTTGGTAGCATTGATCCAAGCTCCCTGTGGACACTCACCAAACTCTTAATGGCTGAGAAAAATCAATGAAATAATTTCTGACTTCTTGTTTGGTAGACGCTCAACATTATAAATATGTTACCTCAAACATGCTAAAGGCGCTAAATCTGATGCTTGTCTTGTTCCACCTCAGTAATCACTTTCCTCTCAGGAGGTTCAAAAGTGTGTGTGAGAGAGACACCGCTTGTGTATCACACACACTCACTGTTTGCTACAATTAGCTTGTTTGTTTAGCTTATTATTAAATCACCTAGCTATGTTAGCTAAATATAAACTGCTTGCTAGGTACTAGCATCATGAAGTTAACGTCTTAATGTATTACAGAATAACATTGATGGCTCTTTCTTGTTCTTTCTTCCATCCATCTATTCATTCTTTTTCCTTTTCTTTACGATTTAACTTTACTTTCTTACTCTTATTTACCAGTTTTTTTTATTTTACATTTTCTTTATCTTTATTATTTTCTCTACCTTGGTTCTCTATCTTTGTCTATAGTTTTTCTTTCATTTATTCATTGCTCTTCATTTTTTGTTATTCTTTCTTGTTTTCATTGATCTTGTTTACGTGTATGGTTTTTCCCTTTTTACCTTTCATTCCTACTTTCCTTCTTTTTTTATTGAATTTTTACTCAAGGCATTCTCTTTTCTTTCTTTCTTTCTTTCTTTCTTTCTTTCTTTCAATCCCCCTCATTCTTTCATTTGTTCTTTCATTCCTTATTTGCGCTATTGTTTGTTCTTTCTTTCAAATTTTCCTTATTTTATTTCTTCTTTTTTCATCCTTTAATTTTTATTATTATTTCTTGCTTTCCTCCTTATGCCAATGTTTCTTTTTTCACCCCTTTTTTTATTTAATTTCTCCAGACTTATTTTTTTCCACTCAAGGTATTCGCTTTCTTTCTTTCTTTCTTTCCACCATCTCCCCATTTGCTCGTTCTTTGTCTTTTCCTCTTCTCCATCTTTTGTTTCCTTTTTTCACCCATCTATTCCTTCATTTTTTTTCTTTTCCTTTTTTATTCTTAGTTTTCACCATTTGTACGTTCACCATTTCACCTGTATCTCCATTTGTTTTCTTTCCTTTGTTCATTTACACTTTTTTTTTGTTCTTTTGTTTTCAGTCTTCACCAACAATTTTCTCCTCATGTTTCTGATTATTCTTTTCTTTCTTCTTTATTTGTCCATCCACTTTCTTCTCTGTTTACACTCTATGTTCCATATGTTCCTTTCTCTGCTCTTATTTCCTTTCTTTCCCCTTTCCTTTTTGTTTTATCAGTGATTCATTGAGTTTTGTTCCATCTCCCCATCCATTCTTTCTTTGAACTGCTCATTTGTTGTCTTTCTTTTATCTCGCATCTCTCTATTCTTTTTTTCATCTTTTTTCATTTGTTTCCCTATTGATCTTTACATTTTTCTTCTTTCTTTCTGCTCTCTTCTTATTTTGTTCATCATCCACTAGTGATTTGTTTGATTGGCCAATTATATCATTATATATTAGCAAAACAGAGATAGAAAGACAGACAGACTCACCAGCAACTTTATTCAGAACTTGTTGTTGATTCTAAGATCCCTGTTCTTGGCTGGCAGGACTGGAACTCAATGTGGTCTTCTGCTGTTGCATGTTGAGATGCTTTTCTGCTCACCATGGTTGTAAAGAGTGATTATATGTGTTATGATATCCTTCCTGGCAGCTCGAACCAATCTGGCCATTTTCCTCTGACCTCTCTTATCAACAAGATGTTTCCACCCACAGAACTGTCGCTCACTCAGTGTGTTTTTGTTTTTCACACCATTCTGTATATGAAAACTAGGGCTGCGTACCTAAACGTAACATCAGGTACAGGTACTGGTACAGAGGTTTAGGTACAGATTCGGACCTGTACCTGAACAATTTGACAAATTAACATGTGGTCTTCTGAACTTCTTCCGTAATGACAAATATTAATAAACTGTTGACAACTTGTCAGTATCTTTTATTCAAAGAAAACTAGGTTTCCTACCTCACTTCTCAGTCACCCTCTCAGTCTCACACTTAGTTAACTTGGGACAAAAAGTCATAAGTTGTCTCACAGCAAGAAGTGACTACACTAGAGTACTACAGACTACAGAGAACATATAGTTCAAACCTTCAAAGTACCTGAGAAGTTGTCTCACAACAAGAAGTGAGAGTACTACAGAGTACAGACAACATATCCATGATGTAGTTCAAACTTCCAAAGTACCTGAGAAGTGAGTAGAGTACTACAGAGTACAGACAACATATACATGATGTAGTTCAAACTTTCAAAGTACCTGAGTTGTCTCACAACGAGAAGTGACTAGAGTACTACAGAGTAGTGCAGACAACATATAATTCAAACTTTCAAAGTACCTGAGAAACCCTGACTAATGATGGCGTTAACAGTTAAACTAGATATTTTAAACAAAACTATGAGGCCTAATGCCTTATCTAAAGTTGTAAACAGAGTAGAAGGCCATATACCTGTGACACAGTGACAGTGTTATCCAAAGTGGTCTGTGTTCTTGTTGAGGAACAGGAGAACGTTCACATTCTCTGGATCCAGGCAGGCTCTTTCAGCGGAAACTATATCTCCAGCTGTGTGGAATACCCTCTCACTGGGAACACTGGTTCCAGGCACAACCAGGTACCGCTTGGCCAAGCTACTCAATAGTGGAAGGCTTAGGCTCCTTTCCTTCCAGAAGGCCATGATGTCATCGGTGGAACGGAGTTTTGGGAGGTTTTTGTAGGTGTGTATTTCCTGTTGTGCCCTGATTCTAATAGGCAAGGGTGGTTCCACATGAGTTACCTCTACATCCTCATCTTTATCTATGAAGATCTCCTCCATAGCTGATAGCTTTGCCAGCTTCGCAGGGACTTCCTTGTCCTCATGACTATCCTGTGTCTCTCTCTCCGACTGCGTGGCTGTGATATCCTTGGGCTCCTTTTTGACATGGACCTCTTGTCTGGCTTCAATGGTAGTAACCACTCTCTCCCAGATTTCATCTGTTGCCATTCCCTTGAATCTGGGATCCAAGCCAGTGGCTTCTTCCAGGAACTCCATTCTTTGTGTCTCCTGGTAGCGCATTTCCAGGTCATTTAGGATGGCAGCTTTGATGTCACAAGCGAATGCATTGTCAGCTTCTTCGTCTGGACTGAGGTGTTTTCTCAGTTTGTCCATCATGGGGAGAACTTGACCACCGGTGGGGTGTTTTTCTGCCGACATGGCCACTGTGATTAGGTAGGGAATCTTCATGACACGAAGGAAGGTCTGGATCTTTCCCACATTGTCACTGTCATTGCATTTTTGCAGCTTCTTGAATCCCTCCTTGTTTTTCAATCTTTCATCCATGGAAGCGGCAACTATTGCAGGATACTGTGTCTGGAATCTCTACACCATGATGTATGTACTATTCCACCTAGTCTTACAGTCCAAGAGCAACCTGTGGTTGGGGAGATTGAGAGCCGTTTGTTTCTCCTTGAGCACAATTTTGCCCATTTACGAACTCCTGAAGTATGCAATTGATGGCCTAATCATACCTACCATAGCAGAGACAGATGGCACGGTCATCACCTTCTGTGTTGCCCAGTTAAGGGTGTGGGCAAAGCAACCCATTGACAGACGGACCCCGGCCTTTTGCGTGGCATTCACCATAGCCTTGGCATTATCAGTAGTCATAAATTCCACTTTGCCGGTCAAGCCGAACTCCTCCAAGCAATCTTCTATTTCTACGGCAATGTTTTCTCCCATTTGTGCTACTTCTGCTTTTAGGGTTTGCAGTACTTTTATGTTCAGTTGTCAGTCCTTGATGTAATGGACAGTGAGGGTGAGAAAGTGGTCTGTGGGTCTTGATGTCCACCCATCCCCTGTCAGCACAGCGCACTCAACATCATTCAGATCTGACTTTAGGGCCTTCAATGCAACATCGTACATGTTGGGGATAATCCTTTCCGCAATGTCATCTTGGCTTGGAAGTTTGTAGGCTGGGTTTAGCTCCTGTACTAGTGCCTTGAAATATGGGTCTTGTACTGTTCAATACGGCCTCAAGGACTTAACTAGATAATGACGTGCCCTCATTGTGGGCCGGTGTTTCCTTTCTTCAGATATTTTGGCCTGCTTGGCCAAAGTAAAAGGTGTTATCCTTGTCACAGGGCTAGCACTGGCTGAACTGCCTGACGTACTGGCAACAGCACCACTAGCACTGACGCTTCCTGAACTAGACTCCATCAAAGGAAGGGGGGGTGCCTCAAGCTTTGATTTTGAGGTGGACTCAGGTAGAGTCACACTGGACACATTGTCCTCGGCTAAAGGAAACAAAAAAATTTAAAAACCAATGACTATTAAAACACAGAATCAGATTTCTTCTATTAACATATGAAAACATAAATGATCTGACAGTGACTGACACCATTGGTATAGAAATGCCACAGGAACAAAACATGTTATTCCAGAATGTAAACTCTGTGCTCTGTTGACAGTAGTTATGGTGGAAAAGGACAGCGGTGAATATCTGTTATATTACACCATTTTTTGGCAAAAACAGGTAATGTTACTGAGATTTTTTTTTAAACACCATTCAGTCTGGAAAAAAACATGCTGCTTCTTGTACAATTATCTAGCGTGACGAATAGCCCGCTAATAGCGCCCCCCCCAGCGGGGCCAGTTATAGCCCCAGAGTGGGAGACAAGCTACTGGCAAACTCCCTTGCTGCCAAAACTCTCCGCCTGAAAGATCTGTTGCGTATTAGTTACACTGTCCCTAGGTGTCACTTTGGTCATGTTTGGTGTCGCATGAGGCCATGAGGTTAGGAGATGAAAACTAAAACATTTTAATTTGGCTCATGTTTTATCTCAGAATTCTACTACATTCTTAGCTTAACAAAACAAAAACTTACCCTTAATGTTGAACATGGACGCAATGATCGTTCCAGACTCATGTGGAGTTGTCTCAATCTTGTGATGACGGCGTAAATGTTTTGCTATGTTAGATGTTCCACCGCTGCACTGAATGGTGGCATTACAGAGGTTGCACCTTGCGTTCTGGCCCCCTGAAAGCTCTGTTACGTGATCCCAGACCTTACTGGTCTTCCCACGTGGCATGACAAGCAAATTCACTCCACGCAGTCCATGGCCTTTAACTTACGCAGCAAAATTACACAAAGCAACAAAGGCCGCCAATGCCAGCAAAGGAAAGATGGCTGACCTGCTTTTGAGTCCTTTTGACCAATCAGAATGCTGGATCAGCCAAGCTCTCGCAATGTCTCATGAGACTGTGGCGAGAGGATCTTAAATCAAAGATGGCTCTCATTTCAAGTTTCAGCGCGGCATTTTACGTCTTTTCCAGTGCTAAATTTTCGTCTTTGTGGTAGGATTTACACATCTTCAGTCACAAAATAAGCATATACTTAGTGTAAATTTATATTGGTACAGTACCGGTACTTCATGATTCGGTATTTTGGACCTGTACTGAATCGATTTTCACGGTACACACAGCCCTAGTATTCACCCCCTTTCACATGAAGCACCTAAATTAGAGCTGGTCCAACCAATTCACTTCATAAGTCACATAATTGGTTGATTAAGCTCCACCTATGAGCAATCAAAGTTTCACATGATCTGTCACATGATGTCTGTATAAATCAACCTGTTCTGGAAGGACCGCAAGTAACATGAAAATCAAGGAGCCCTCCAAACAGGTCAGAGACAAAGTTGTGAAGAAGTACAGATCAGGGTTGGGTTATAAAAAAAAATCCCAAACTTTAAATATCCCATGGAGTACCATTAAATCCATTATAGCAAAATTGAAAGAATATGGTCACCACTACAAACCTGACAAGAGAAGGCCGCCCACCAAAACTGACAGACTAACAAGGAGAGCATTAATCAGAGATGCAACAAAGACACCAAAGATAACACTGAAGGAGCTGCAAAGACCCACAGCAGAGATGGGAGTATCTGTCCATAGGACCACTTTAAGCCATACACTCCACGGAGTGGGGCTTTATGGAAGAGTGGCCAGAAAAAAGCCATTGCTTAATAAGAAAACGCGTTTGGAGTTTGCCGAACATCATGTGGCAGACTCCCCAAGCACATGGAAGAAGATTCTCTGGTCAAATGAGACTAAAATTGAACTTTTTGACCATCATGGGAAATGTCATGTGTGGCACAAACCCAACACTTCCCAATACCCTGAGAACACCATTCCTACAGTGAAGCATGGTGGTGGCAGCATCATGCTGTGAGGATGTTTTTCATCTGCAGGG
>JANZLB010000010.1:2650293-2660791 GCA_026167865.1 Notarius quadriscutis
AGTACTAACTTTATATATTTTTTTCTTTTTTGTACTTTTATCCTGTTTCGAGCTTCATTTGTGCCTCCACTTTCTCAGTGAAGGATGAAATGGGGACGAGGAAACATTAGTGTTTGACACAGACGTCTATATCGCCTTCATCTACATATAAATTGGAAGCATGTAGAAAGACGACAGCACGTCAGGAGTGTGTACACAAGGCTGATTATACATCATTACGCCTACTAGAACATAACCTATAAGTCTGCACCAATCAAAGGGAAGAATACAATTGAATGTAACTGAATGAAGGAATTAGTTTAAAAAAAAAAAGGATGAGACCCTGTGACCATTTAAAGGTAAAA
Organism: Notarius quadriscutis; assembly: GCA_026167865.1. Taxonomy (NCBI): domain Eukaryota; kingdom Metazoa; phylum Chordata; class Actinopteri; order Siluriformes; family Ariidae; genus Notarius; species Notarius quadriscutis. Next base: position 2,650,638 of record JANZLB010000010.1, read on the forward strand.
AAAAAAAGTGTTGCTGTGACTCAGGGTTCTATACCAGACCCTTTTGCAGATCTGCCTTTCTTTCATTTCTTCATGTGTTTTTCACAATTCACACTTTTATTCTTTCTTTTTTGATCCCTCATTAAAATTATTCTCCTTTTACCCTTCCATCATTCTCTTCTTTCTTTTCCCTTTCATTCCTATTCTTACTTTTTTTCTTTTTCCTTCTTCTCTCTAAATATTCTTTGTTTGTCCTTTTATTCCTAGATTTTCTCCACCTCTGCATTTCTTTCTTTCCTTGTTTTACTTTCATGATTCACCAAATATTTTCTTTCACATCCATTTTATTTCTTTTCCTTTCTGTTCTTACTACATTTTTTTCTCTTTTCCATTTACTACATTTGCTGCCTTTTCTTATCATTTACTGCATTTTTCCTCTCTGTACAACAACAACCTTTAGATGAAGCATGCGCTCGCACATGCATACATGCATGCACATGCGCATGCACACTGTTTCCTTCTATCCAAGAACGAGTTTCATTTTTGCCTCAGAAAGCCATGGATCAATAGAAGATTAGCACAGTTATGTTTCTTGTATTTGAAGAGATGCAGTGTCACCTCGTCCAGAAAGAGAAGCTAGCATTGTCATCATGTGTGTTTGGGAAACAGATGAGAAGGTCCGGTGGCACTCAACTGAAACTAATACTGTTATCTGTGGCTGTTCTTTCAGCTACAGCAGGTTAAGTCAACATCAGTGGGATTTAGTTGTGACTGATAGTGGTGCTGCACACAACTCAATCTGAGACAGCAACAAAGCACACACTGTGTTCTTTTTCTTTACTTCATCAAAATCAATTGGTTTTGGATGGAATTTAAATCCTCTCTCTCTCTCTCTCTCACACACACACACACACACACACACGTGCACACACACATTTTATGGACTATAGGGCATTCTGGCATGGCTTGAAACTCAAAAAGGGTGAAACTTAAATTTGAGCCAAACACAAATGGCATCACCACAACACCTAGTCTCAGATGCTCCACCCAAGGTTACATAGGATCTGATATAGTGTACACTTTTCTGGCCATTAGTTTCAGGATTTGATCATATCTGCAAACTGGTTTCCAAACTGCTCACAATTGTGCACTACACAATGCTATGTCACCACTGGATTGTTTACCAACAAGTTAACAGAAACTAACCCTGACATCGTTTCTGACTGGATGTTTACACCATGTTCAACAAAAATGTTCATCTCTAATGCTAATGGGAAGCTATGGCCTAATGATTATTGAAGCAGCTTTGGGACCAAAAGGTTGCTAGTTCAGTTCCCTGGACCAGCAAGAATAAGCAAGGCACCTAACCCCTAACTGCTCCCCAGGCTTCTCTGGGTATATTGTACATTACTATGAATAAGAGCATCTGTGAAATGCCAGTAATGCAATCTGACTATTTATTATTATGTCCCCTATTTTCTCATAATTTGGTCTTGACTAAATCCTCACATCTAGCCAGGGAGGATGAAGGCTAACACATGCTTCCACCAAGCCAACCTGCATCACAACTTGCTGCAGCATAACACACTCAGAGGAAAACGTTATCTGCCCTCTTCTACATATGTTTGTCAGGATTTGAACTGTTTTATGTTGCACTACCCTAATCTGATTCATAAGTATGCACAGCCTTCACTGTACATTAGCTAAACAGCTACTATCAGCTTACTTGGCATGATTTCCAAGAGTAATAATGGAACTTAAATGTTTAAGTAATATTCAAAAACGAACATAATCTTGAACACTAATGCAAGCTGAAGGGATTTGTAAAATGGAATATTGAGCTATAGTCATGTGTGTTGATCTTCTATGCTAACACTAGCTAATTCCTACAAGCTAACAGGACTGGATTTGACAGACCATTTTAGGTCATGTTCATTAATGTTTGTAATCTTTACTGTTAATGATGGGTACCTAGCTATCATGAGAGGATTTTGAGTGATTTTCAGTTAAAATGTTCATAATCTGTCCAGCTAACCTGATGAAATTTGATGAGGATTTTCACAAACTTGCAAAATATTCACTGCATGCACTAACTAACTAGCTTGAGCTAACTTGCAATGATTTCCAAGAGTACTTCCAATAAATATATTTAAAGATTTCCATAATCCTGAAAGCATGACTCCCAGAGCACCAAACAAGGCTCCAAACTGGTGGACCAGGGCCTCCGGGCAAGGACATGGTGCTGGACAATGCCCCATAGGTTTTTGGCCTGGGTAAGGGCATAGGTGTGGACTCAGATGTGGGCAAGGGCACAGTGCTGGCACAGGACTAGGCAGGACTCAGGCATAAGCATGGACACAAACTCAGGTTCAGGCATGGGTATGGACATGGACCTGGACTCAAGTATAGGCAAAGATTCAGGCATGATCAGGGATTCAGAATGGACTTGGATATGGTCAGGGATTCAACAGATGGGGTGACACATCTTGACTCTACATCTTTGAAGCCAGGAAGTGCAGTGATGGCAAGCCTGGAGGGGCAGCAAAGATCTCATCCCCCCAAACAGGAAGCAAAGTGACAACATTGTTCTTGAAACCAGAAGGCAGAGCAAAGATCTTGTCCCCTCAGTCAGGAAGCAGGGTGATGACATCGTTCTTGAAGTCAAATGATGGATTGAAGATCTTGTCCCTGGAGTCAAGAAGTGGAGTGATAATGTCATCTTTGAAGCCTGGCAGTGGAGAGAGCACAGGAGTGAAGACCACCCAGTTGGCCTCAGAAGGGAGCTCTTGGGTGCAGGTGCCCAGCTGGCTGCTGGAGGGAGTTCTTGGGTGCAGGCTGACAAGTTGACCTCTGGCAGGAATTCTTGGGTGCAGGGTCTGGAGTGAAGACCTTCCTGTCAGCCTTTGGTGACAGCTCAACCCCCACCCCCAAAAATCAAGGCCTTTCTCCTTCCTGAGGGCCTGGAATAGCCACTTGAGCATGCAACAGAACTCTGTGGAGTTCTTGAGGCATGGGTGCTCAATCATGGCCCAGTGCATGCAAGCTTTGGCTCTACCAGGCTCTTGTAGAACAGCTGGCATTGGATCAGGAACACATCTGGTGGATACTTGATACCGTCGTCATGAGCTGGGACAGCCAACCACCAGTAATGATAAAAAAACATCAGCAGGGTGAGCCTGCTCTTGTGCCATCGCTGTTCTTTTGCTGCATCCATTTTAAGCAAAGTATTCTGGCATGAAAGACAGGGTAAAGCAGGATGCAACTGTAAGCAAAACAGTTTAATAACAGAATAAGTGTGCATAGACTTTTTAAATGCTATAATGAGCTGAGGTGTGTGTGTTTAGGAGGTGCATGCGTGGAACCATTGTGCAACCTTGTACAGTGCTGTGAACTTGGAAGTAGCTGTTCAGCTGTGTGAAGCATGCAGCGAGGGAGAGTTTGTGACAGCATGCAAGTTCATAATCTAGCCAGCTAGCTAGTACAAGCAAACTTGATGAGATTTCTGTATTTGTTGTCAGGATTGCTGAAGAAAAATGACTATGCTGTGCTACACAGAATACTAAAAATCTTCAGTAAATGTACACATGTATGGTCTCCTTACCTTTTTGCTCCTCACTATATGCATCTATATTCACATCTTTCTTAGTAAAGGTTACCCCGTGTCTGTATGTCTCTGTCTCTCTCTCTCTGTCTCACTCTCAGCTGAATCCACTCATACATCTTTCTTTCCTCTCACATAAAGGTCAAATGTTTGTTTATTATTTCCACTGTCCTTTTCTTACAGACTCAGTGACAAGATAAACGCCATCTCACAATACACTTGCGCAATCAGAGTAAACAGTTTAACACAATGCCACTCCATAAAGAACTCATCCATCTCTCTCGGCAGATCTCCTCATGGGAAAGCTCATCCTCCGCCTGGCATGAAGAGTGGAACTTATCATAGTCATCATTCATCGGTTATCCCAGCTGTCTCCTGAGTTCTTTTTCTTTTCACAGAAAAATTCTGTTTTTTTTTTTAATAAACCTCCCCCAATTTTGTTCCTAGAGTAGATGGCTATGGGCATGGAACATCAGAAGTGTGGAGTCACAAATTTGAAGTTTAAACTTGACTTTAGACCAAGTTCATCTAACAGTTGAGACTACATAAGAAGGCAGTCTACAAGGTGCATATATTAATGACCAAGCTAGTGTTTAGTTGAGTGACCAATGTTGAAATGATGAAGTATAATGGTGAGACAATTTTACCATATTTGCTGATGTTTGTGATGAGTCTTCCAACAATGATAGAAAATATATGCACAAGTTGGATTAGCTAGAAATTTCTAAGCCTAGATATTATTACCTAGCAAAGTAAGCCTGTGTGATTTAACCCTTTATTTCTTGAGTTAATCTCTGATCTTAAAACTCTGATTTCTTATGTTGTCAAGTCTTGTGACTGTATTGGATTTGTATTGATCAAAAACTTCTAGTTTAAAATGGCTTTACTTAGCCTGTTAGCCTAATAGTCATGACATACTGCAAGTCACAGTGTATTATGAAAGCAGATGGTAAAACTTTGGAATTTATAACTAATTCCAGGGCAGCACAAAGATAAGGGCAATATGCAGTGAAGAAACTCACAAGACTCTTGGCATGGAAGTGTATATCACAGTGTACATACCATTTGATACTCGTATAATTTCTTCAATTATATAAGCAGGGTTATATAAATGGGGAAACAGTGGGGTTTTTGTGCAATTTTATTTCTTGTCCTTCTGGAATTCATGCTTACGTCCTGCACCAAGGGAATATTCTGTGCATCTCACACTTGGTAAATAAATTCTCAGATTCTGCTCTATTTTAGGAAACATGACTGGCCACTGGCTGCAAATCCCTGGGGCAAAAACTGGCATCTCAAAACCACACACACACACCAGTTTGTGATGATATATAGCATGAGTGAAGCAACAGGGAATAAGTAATGCTCTCCACAAAACTAGGCTTGCGCCAATCATCATGAGGGACATTTCAAAATACCATCAGTATCCTAAGAGGCTACCTAGATAAAGAGCTTTTTTTTTTTTTTTTCATTTTTAACTAGCATTTTCAACTATGCCCCAGGAAGCAGGAGGACTTTAAATTTCATAACACAAGTTCCACTGGGGAAAAAAAGTGAGTAAAAAGAAAAGAAACCCTCTGTAATTCTTTAAACTTTGGAAACAAGACAGCACTTAATGGGGAGCTGCATTTTCAAACAGCAAGAAGTCACAATTAATGCAAATGGCAGGGGCGAATGTGGCTGTTATTTAAAAGAACACCATTGTGCTCCATTAGGGCCGAGGCATTTATGAACTCTCGATTGATTCTCCGTGTCACTAATGGCCTGCGCATGATTAGACATTTTCCACGAGCTCCATTCCATTGAGGCAGAATAAAACATTTGCATTGAAGAACAAATGGAGAAGAGAAAAAGAAGCAGGAAAATGGACAGCCATGTGGTCCTTGTGGACATTAATTTTGCCAAAGAATTATCATTTCTCACAAGTGCTGATCAGAATGCATTCCTTCAAACTTAGACTGATAATGTGTGCTTAAAATTAAATATCCAAATGGAGATGATCAGCCAAGATATGTTTGGTGTTTGAAATGTGCCTGTTTATTTTTGTACTGGACTTACTAGGGGCAGCCCGGCTGTGCAGTTGTTAGTACTGTTGCCTCACAGCAAGAAGGTTCTGGGTTTGAACCTCACAGCCAACTGGGGCCTTTCTGTGTAGAGTTTCTGTGTTCTCCCTGTGTCTGCATGGGTTTCCTCAGGGTGTTCTGGTTTCCTCCCACAGTCCAAAGACATGTAGATTAGGTCAGCTGACTACTCTAAATTGCTCATAGGTGTGAATGAGAGTTTGAATGGATATTTGTCTCTGTATTAGCTCTGCAGCAGATTTACAACCTGCCCAAGGTGTACCCCCCCTCTCAAAGTCAGCTGGGACAGGTTCCAGCTTCCCCCCTGACCCTGATGGACAAGTGGTATAGATAATAGATGGCTCGATGGATGGACCTACTAGAGTAATGTAGGTAACAAGTAACATTATCGCACTTGCCTTAAAAGCAGTGATGGCTGTTGGCCCAAGTCTTATCCTACATACCACTGCTTGTACACATTTGGTGGCTGCCATTTTGATTGACTTACTTTTAAGGGGGTGGGGGATGTCCTCATGGAGCACCAACTGACCAGAGATGTTGATCCTTAAATTGTTCCATATAAAAACACAGTTAATGGTCTAGGTTTGGACAGTCTTGGTCTGTCTTGGTCTATTTGGCACCAAGTACACCAAGTCTGACATCTTGTAAATAACCCCAGGAGTCAGCTTTTTGAGAATAATGTAGTGGGTTTGGAATGAGGGGATGTGAAGCAAAGGGGCATGGAGTGAATGGGTGTGGCATGAGGGGAAGTGTCACATATTCCATGCTTATTTGTTCAACAGAACAAATGAGCATGGAATAAGGTGACTTGGAACAAAGAGGGTGTGGATTGAGGAGCTCTTTAGTATGTCAGTTCCGCATAACGATTGGTGATGAAATCAAATCACTGTGATGCAATGCACTCAGTCTGAGGGCCCTACTATAGTTAGAGGTCTTCTGCATTATCTGAAGGTTGCTCAGGGTGAGAAGGAAGTCACATAATCAAGGTGGAACTGAGAGACAATCAGATTACTGTCTTGCTATTGATTGTCAGCCATGCTGATTAGTTTCTGCTAGCCATGAAACCTGATATAATCACTGTATCATCTCAGCAGGGAGAGGATGTGGATAATCATCCGTGGTGATTGTCAGATTCACTACTGAAGATGCTAACCATCCAAAGTGAGAGGTAGAGAGTCAAGTGTGTGAAGCTGAAAACTGAACAGTCTCAGATCGTGTTTTATCAAGATCAATGCACAAAGATGTAATTTAGTCTGGAAAATCAGGGAAAAAATAATCTGGTATAAATGCAAAATACCTTCGATGTTGACTCAGTTCCAAATACTAGAATTCATGTCTAATGTTCTACTTACAATGTCAGCAATTTCACTGTACTTAAGGAAAAAAAAACTAGAATGCAAGACTAGTTAGGGCTCTAATTAAACCATTTGTCCAAAAATCCTACAATTTGTGTAGTTAGTGGCTATGAGAATATGAGACATTTTGCCTCTGTCCCAAACACTAGGTACTCCTGCTCCATTACAGACACCAAAATGGACAACTAGCATGCTCTTACTTTAATCTCAGCCAGTCTGTCTTTTCCAAATGTATACAGTATGTGTGTTTAGTGTTCTTATTACATTGTCACTAGAGTTCATGTTTAATTAATGTTCATCAGCCATTTTGGCTCTTCCCCAAACATCAGTGCATCAGAATGTTCTGCTCCAGTGACCATGTTCTTACTGTGATGTTGGCAAGTTTGGCTCTGGTCCAAATGCACATCCAGTTAGTGTTCTTTTTACATTTTCAGACCTTTTTTTTTCTTGCTTCTAAACACTTAACTTCATGTATAATTCATATTCTTCCTAGATCATCAGCCATGTTGGCTGTGTTCCAAATCCCACTCAAAGAAATTGTTATGCATCATCATCTCTTGTGATTTTTAATTTTTTTTTTTTTGCAAGATGATTTTTGTAGAAATAAAACCAGGAAGAAAAGTCATGTTGCCCTTGATCTCGATACAATGTTGTAGATCTTGGACTTCATGCTTCGATCAGTGTTCACTGCTTTCCCCCTGATTAATGAATGTAATTCAAATACGAGTGCAGATCGATAGGTGAACCTTCTTCTGTTCTTTTAAGAGCCAGATAGAGAGAACAAGAGAAAGAGAGGAAGAGAGTCAGAAAAAAAATAAAAACAGGAAGTTACCAGTCAATTGCTGTTTGGTATCAGTGACCCAAACTGTGGTGATGCCACACATGTTCATCAAAACAACAAATTAATTTTAGCCAAAAGTCAAGTAATTAGGAAATTTTAGGCTTTTATTATTGCTAGTATCATTGCTACGTCTTACCATTCTTTTGTAGCTAAAATGTACAAAGGTTTGAGAGTTTGGTCATTAATATTATTAAGTAATATAATGCAAGTGTAGCATAAGCAACCACAAGAACTATTATTGATGAACATTTATCAACATGTCAATGAGGCAATAAAAGTGACCCAATTTTGCCAGATGTTTGATTTACACAAAATTGAGCAGCATTTTTAACATTTCTCTGATCTCTCATTTTTATCAAACAGGTCCCCTTACAGTATTTTTATGTCCATCCAGGTTGTGACCCCATTTGGTTTTCACATTCTGTTAGCTGCTTTGGTTTCCACTCTCCATATTTGGGCATGCCTTCTTGCTGATGTGATTGTGCAGCTTCCTTTGCATACATTTTATTTTTCTCCTTGTTTCTTGTTAAGTCTTTTGTCTTTATGTAGTGATTTGAATAAACCCTAGCAAGTAAGTAAGTAAACAAACAAATAAACAAATAGAAACTTGATCCACATTTGCATAGTATATACTACTTTGTCAAAATCTTAATAAGATGTCATTTTGCATGACCAGAGGAAAGAGCTTGCTACCCTGGCTAATCTAAAATAGCCAGTTTGTAGCTATATAAGCCATCCTGTTTTGTTGAAAACACTATTTCTGTGAAGTGTTCAAGTCCAGTGATCATATACCCTATCTATTGATATGAAGAAATTCTAAAGAAAACAAGATGCAAGTTTTATTTAGAAACATTATAGGGCATTTGAATAAATTTTAAACTTGGTGTCAATTGGTGCAACTGACTGCTGATTCTCAGTTGGGCTAGGGCTGGGCTTGTTGGTTCTAGCTGGCAGATCTTTGGAGAAGTCAGAGTCAATGAAGTGTGTGAGAGGCAGTGGGTCGAATTTCTTGTCTTGTGATTGAGTTTCAAGCACACTGAAGCTTATCAGATTTACACAGTAAGAAAGTAGTAGAAGTAGTCTCGCAATGTGCTGATCACTGACCGAACTCTGAACCGTTCCCATCAACAGCTAATGAAAACTGAGAGTGTGAAAATAGTAAACACAGAATTTACAAGGTGAAAATGGTGGATAGAAATCCATAGATGTAATGCAGCTCCTGAGTTTCTGGAAAAGAATGTACATTTGTACAATGTCAATTCAAAGAAGCACAATCATGGGAATGAGGTACAAATATAAGTTGGCAGATCATCAAAATTGAGTGAAAGGAATGTGATGTCAAAAGTATGAGTGGCAATCAATCCTCTTCCTGAAAGAAACAAGATTTCCAGAAACAGTTCATGATCACTGCTATAATGGAGGATGACTCATCATCATCATGAATGTCAAAAATGGGCAGATTTTTTTTTTTTTATTGTATGTACTTGAGTATATTTTTTGTCCTTCTACAAGACAACAGCATTGCTAAATCTGAAACCACCTAGTGTTCAAAAAGTATGTAAAAGTACATAATGGTGTAAAATTGATTAGAAAAAAAGGAAAGGGTAAAATTTCATCTAACTCATTGGAAGATAGTTGTAATGCACTTACAAGGCTGATTCATATACATGTCATGACAGCTCCAACTAATACTCGAACAATAACACAACCCCAAATCAGAAAGATTTTTCGACAGTATGTTGAAATTGAAATTAAAACCAAAAACAAATATTTATAAATAATCTCTGACCTGCATTGCACACAAAACAGTACAATAGCACATTATTTAATGTTTTCCCTCATGATTTTTTTTCTTTTCAAAATAAATATTTCAATTTTAATTCTTGCAACACATTTCAAAAAATTTGGGATGGTAAAATATTTTCCACTTTATAATGTTTCCATTTCTTCTCACAGCACTTAAAAGATGTTTAGGACTGAAGACACCAAGTGATGAAATGTTTCAGGTGTTATTTTGTCTCTTTCTTCCTGCAAACAGGTCTTAAGGTGCAAACTTGCCCCACATTCTCTATTGGGGACAGAGGAGATAGACACCCTCTTCTTCTGCAGCCATGCCTTTGTAATGTGTGAAGAATGTGGTTTTGCATTGTCATGTTGAAATATCCCTGGAAAAGATGTCATCTTGAAGGCAGCACATATTGCTCCAAAATCTCAATGAATGCTGCCATCACAGAAGTGTGTGTACTTTGTAAGATCAATAGTGTACTTTGAAGGCTACATCATTAAATCTGAAGCAG
>JANZLB010000010.1:2710689-2722326 GCA_026167865.1 Notarius quadriscutis
CAAATGAAGTTGAGAGTAATAAGCGCTTGTACCTGCACACACACACACACACACACACACACACACACACACACACACACACACACACACACACACACCAACCTGGGGCACTGCTAAGTGGTATACTCTACAGAACTTTACAAACAGAACTGGCTAACCTTGAGCAGTCAAAGAAAACCAACAACAAAATATCTAATGCTGATCATCAGTCATTCTGGCAGCATTTGTTGTGACGAGCTGAGTGGAAAATTCGTCAGAGAATGGACTGCTGTGTTAATAGCAATGGAGGGGACGGAGTCGATGCTCTCCTCGAAAGTGAAGCCCCATTAGGGGCAAAGTATCCGAACAGCTAAACACTTCATTACTGATAACGAATCATACGTAGCATAAACACATGATGTTTCGAAGTTTGAAATCAAAACACTAGCAGCAGTATGCTTTGAAACTCAAAGGTAATAAAAGTCTGCATTCTTTAACACCATGCATGTGTCTGATTGCTCATTTCATGTAACTTTCAGTTTCTTCACACTCAGTATACAGTACTTCTGTGTCTGTGAGGGAATCTGTCTCTCTTTATGGTAATCAGCTCATAAATAGGTACATATCCACCAAGATTCTGGAAACTTCTGAAGAACTACCTGGTTCTGGAACTCTCCAGAACTACACAGACCCTGGACAAGTTCCTAGTTCATATTCTCAGCACTTTTTCCTGATATAAAATACACTTTAGTCACATTTTAATCTTTTCCCACATTTTTCAAAATGCTACATCAGGAATTTGGCTATGACCAAATTACAGTATTTAAAATTCCCATTAGATCCAGTGCTGCAGAAAAGAACTAGCTCTGGAACATGAACTAAGAAAGATCCCAGAGGATGGCCCATGAACAAACTCAACCCTGTTTCATTCTTGGATTCCTGAAAAAACTGTCCTGACTTCTGGAAAAAGTCCCTGTTTTCCTCCTGTTGTCTATTCCTGAAAGGTTCCTTAGTTTCTGAAAAGCAATTGGGTTGTGAATGTTCTGAATTCCTGAAGAAGTTTCTGAGATCCTGAATCCAAGTAGATTCCTGTCTTCCTTGGGCTCTTGAGTTATTCAAAAGGTTACAAGTAAAACGATTTCTGATTTCTTGAAAGGTTCCAGAGCACCTTAAGAGCTTTCTTAAAACATTCTGAGTTCCTGAAGACATTCCTGGGACTACTGATAAGGCTTCAGTTTCCTGAAAAGCTTCCTGACTCCCTGAAAAATGGTTCCAATTTACCTTCAGTTGTCTGTTCCTGAAAAGAGTTAATGAAGAAGAGCTTTAGTTCAGGGTTCATGAAATGGTTCCTGGAGTGGAAATATAATTTGGTGTCAGATTATGAACCATGAATCATCCCTCCGATGTCAAATTGTCATCTGTTTGAGGGTAATATTTTGTGCATAAATTGCCGTAAACTCATTCATTGCTGAATTACTCCAATTTCTAGAGATTTTTTTTTTGATGTGCAAGGTGTGTAGATTGTGCATGGTGTGTGAAGTGTACATGGTTTGTATGTATATAGTGGGAGATTTGGAGCTATCTTGGTATTCAAGAGTATTGACTGGGTTGAGACAGGCTGTTGATCTATATGTTATTGTCTCGGCTTATTTTTACTTGTTCACTAAATGCTAGCAAAGTAGAGTAGCACTCACCGTTCCTCCTGATAATGGAGCATGCATCAGACTGTGTGTGTGTAAACACATGGAGCATAGAGTGGTTTTATGAGCTACACATCCTCAACTCGATCACAATTTGGACACACATAGAAGAGTAAACACAATGTGGAGGTGGATTAGTTGCTGACAATACTCTGCTGCTATTCTACAGCACTTTTGTACAAACTCACCTCCATTTAAGAACAGTGAAACACATCACTCACTTTACCCAGAATCCTCAGTGCTCTCTCTCTCTCTCTCTCTCTCTTCTCACATGTACAAAAGCAACATTGATCAAAGTATTGGACTAACACAGTCAGCTCAGAACTCACCAACTATAAATACGAAGAAAATTTTCAATTCTGAAAAAAAAAAAGACAGGGGGAAAACACACAAACACATGCACAATGGGTTACAAGTCAGAAATCCCCAGGAGTTAAAGATTCACAGATTTTTTTTTTATTGTCAATTCACTATATATCCAGGACATGTAGGTGAATTGAAATGCCATTTCTCTCTCACCTTATTTGAAAAAACAGATAAAGATTACAAATAGATAGATAGATAGATAGATAGATAGATAGATAGATAGATAGATAGATAGATAGATAGATAGATAAAAATACACCCTAAAATCAAATAATGTACAAAATAGCAGTAGTGCAAATACAGTGCAATATCTAACAGAGAAGGTGCTTAGAAGAGCAGCTTATGAAGTGTATATGAACAGTAGTGCAGCCAGCCAGGTGACTGCATGCTCCTGCTCCTGCAAAATGCCAGCTGCAAGGTCCTCACCCATTGGCAGGGTCTTTATACCATCATCGCAAATGTGGGCCTGGTAAACTATCATCTGCAGCAAACGCTTCTCTTTCTAGAGAGTGCTCCTGATAAAGATGTGCTGCCACTGAGAATCTCTCTGGTGGATTGAGAATCTCCTACCTTCCAGAAGAGCTCCAGACCTCCTGCTCAAGACACTCATGACCTACAGAGACTCAAACCACGTCCCCAGGTGAAGACACTAGCACAGCTCTCCCTGCAATTATCACACCCTTCTACCTCATCTGTTTGTGGCCATGTCTGTGTTCTGCCTGTTGCAACTATGAAGTACCATGGAGAAAATAAAGTAATGTAAACCATCGAGAAGAGAAGAGAAGAAAAGAAAGAAAGAAAATCTATACAGAAAAGAAAAACAGTAAGAACAAAGGAAGAAAGTAAACTATAGAGCAAAGAAAGAAAGCACAAAAAGAAGGATGTAAAGAAAAAGATGTGAGTCTGCAGTTCCAATGAGTGAGTTGAACAGAAGCTACCAATTGGTCAGCTGCTGTAACACCCATTATAACATTATCAACTCTCATCTGGAATTTTGAATTCTTGAACATTCCATCAGAGAATTAACATAACATAACAGATACAGAATGCTAACCTTGGATTGGGATAAGTAATGAATAATTCAAGAACATATCATGGCGAGCAGGTCTCAGCCAATAGGGATTGTTTATAAAACAAATTTTAAAGCCTGTATTCATAGACACAGTGCTAATTTTTTGTAGCGGCGAATGCTAATCAGCACACATCTGCTACATCACTGCACACACTGTGATTCATCTGGTAGCAATTAATCAACATCACATCCCTGCAGGTTAACCCCCCTCCCCCCACACACACACACACGAACTGTGGTAATGATGTGTATTTATTTAATCCAGAAAAAATGATAAATGTATTGTGTGTACCTGTTTGATTTTGTGTGTGTGTGTGTATTCGTCAATCGTTTGTTGCTCTCTCTTTCGATCCACCCACACACCTTTCTTTTCTAGGAGAGGAAGTGATGTCGTAGATCACACACACCTCACATCCTCCCTCACACTTTACAGATGAGCAAGATCAGACAGCAGGGGTTTCCTTCTCTCTCTCTCTCTCTCTCTCTCTCTTACACACACACACACACACACACACACACACTTCACTCTGAATGTACAATTAATCAAAACCACACAACATCCTACACAACAGCTCATTAACAATGCACACACACACACACACACACACACAATGTGACACCAGACACATGGCACAGGGAAAGAAAGAAAGAAAGAAAGAAAGAAAGAAAGAACAGTTTACTCACTGCCATTACTCTTAGCATGCTTTATTAACTTAAAAATTAATTCTAAGTATTCATCGTGGAATTTGTGGTTAATGTTAAGCTAAATGGGTCCCTTCAGGCCTCCAATATTCTGACTGTAACCCCTTTTCCCCGAGTGTTTAAACATACTGTAGCTGGTTGCACAAGCTACTGGTGTCAATTCACCCCTTATCTGAATTTGTCTTGTCCATTGTTTCTCCTATGTCCTCACGGCACAGTCCTCACGCACAGTCTCTGAAGAACTCACAATCTAGCTCATGCTAAGCAGGCTAATCCACTCACACTTAGTTAACGTTAGCTTCAGAACTGAGTTATGGTGAGGACCACATTGCCATAGTCAAAGGAGGAATTCAGTTTCACCGTTGATTAAACTGAAACTTTACAGGCTAAGATGCCCAAATCAAATAAGCAGAACATACAGTTCTTAACTGCTATACAATATTTGAGGCGAACTTAAAGTTTAAGTCTCCAAACATTAGTTTGCCTACAGAGCAAAGAAGATGCAGCCAGCATTCACTTAGTCTTGGGGAACTCTGGGATATTTCCTCCAAGTGGAAAATTAGCATTTTGATAGAAATTCTAAAATCTAAATTTCTATTGGTTTATAGCCAACCACTATCAATGAAATAGTTTAGAGACTGGTTTAAAGTGAAAAGGTTTAAAGAAAAAACTATACCATGGCTGGAAAAGTGAAATAGGGAATTCTGGGAAATTGAGTCCTACTGCTATAATGTACTGTAATGAACAAACAGTGAAATGCATGAAATAAGGCATAATTTTAGAGCCCAACATGACAATGGACTTAGTCATATTTTCCTTCTGTGATATCAGCTTGAGCAAAGTGAGACATCTTCATCGTAAGCCAACACTAATTTTGAGGACTGAGTTTTTCTGCAATATGAATTTGCAAGCGTAATGACGTATCATTTTTATCATGCTAGCTGTTGCACTGTTTCAACTATGAATTCACTTAACGTGAGCTATAAGCAAGTTCACAAGATTCTCAGATCAACAAACACAAGCATTATATTATAACAAAACCAACTCAAAATAATGATTGATAAGTGTGATAGATGTTCTCTGCACAATATACAAAAAAGTGCAAAATAAGATGCTGTGCTGGATCAAATGCTATTTCATAATCTGCTGAGTAATAAGGGTGGAAGCAATTTTATTCAAATCAACCAAGCAGTGATTTGTCATGTCAGTATCAAAGCACATTCTGGACTCCAGTTCTCAGCATGCACAGTGGCAAATTAACAGGGGCGCCATGAACTACAACTCCCAGCAACATTCATAGTCACCTGAGTACTGATTGCACAAACCTGGACTCAATTACCACACACTATACACCGATCAGCCATAACATTATGACCACTGACAGGTGAAGCGAATAAGATTGATTATCTCATTACAATGGCACCCGTCAAGGGGTGGGATATATGAAGCAGCAAGAGAACAATCAGTTCTTGAAGTTGATGTGTTGGAAGCAGGAAAAATTGGTAAGCGTAAGGATCTGAGAGACTTTGACAAGGGCCAAATTGTGATGGCTAGATGACTGGGTCTGAGCATCTCCAAAATTGCACATCTTGTGGGGTGTTCCTGGTATGCAGTGGTTAGTACATACCAAAAGTGGACCAAGGAAGGACAACCGGTGAACCAGCGACAGGGTCATGGATGCTGAATGCTCATTGATTCAAATGGGGCATGAAGGCTAGCCCATATGGTCCAATCCCACAGAAGAGCTACTGTAGCACAAACTGCTGAAAAAGGTAATGCTGGCTAAAACAAAAAGGTGTCAGCATTCATTTTTTCAGCAGTTTGTGTTACAGTGGCTCTTCTGTGGAATTGAACCATATGGGCTAGCCTTCGTGCCCCATTTGAATCAATGAGCCTTCAGCACCCATGACCCTGTTGCTGGTTCACCGCTTGTCCTTCCTTGGTCCACTTTTGGTAGGTACTAACCAGTGCATACCAGGAACACCCCACAAGATGCTCAGACCCAGTCATCTAGCCATCACAATTTGACCCTTCTCAAAGTCACTCAGATGCTTACACTTGCCCATTTTTTCCTGCTTGCAACACATCAACTTCAAGAACTGATTGTTCTCTTGCTGCCTAATATATCCCCACCCCTTGACAGATGCCATTTTAATGAGATAACCAATATTATTCACTTCACCTGTCAGTGGTTTTAATGTTATGGCTAATCCGTGTATAAGCACGCACAGACACTTTACGAAGTAATGCGCAGTGTTTATTGCCTGAACTTACCAAGCCCTTTCATTCATCATACCCATTCTGGCTTTTTATCTTGTTTGGTCTCTTGAATGTTGCTCTCATTGTGTTGTTTGCTGATCACCTGACATCTTGCCTGTTTTTGGCTATGTTTTTAAAAAACTGCTCAAGCTTCATTCCTATCCATCTCCTGCCCCATCAGTGACATGATGAATGTTTATTAGATGTTTATTCCAATGCTTGACATCTTTTCATTCATCTATCATCATATTAGCCTTTTTTAATTGTCCCTAGCCTTTTTGTTGTATTGTATTAGATTTGGCAGCAAAGAAAAGAAAAAATGCAATTTCCTTTTCCAATCACACAGATGTAACTTTTAGAATTAAGTTGCCATCTCTGAATACTGGCCAGTGTCAGCACCATGAGAAAGTGGAAAGAAAGTACATTTCTGCTATGACTAGCATGTGGTGTCTGATTGTTTTTGTCAGTTTAAGAGCTGAAATAAACACCAGCCGGTTGTTTATGATTAATTTCAGCGAACAGGCTAAAGTAAAGTGAGCATGTTTTGTTCTGTTTTGCTAACGTGGCCTGTTTTTCAGGACATAAACATGTCAGGATTACAGTGATGAATTAGCTTGACTGTGCACTGCTACTTTGTAGGAAATGACTTTGTCCAAGTAGAAGTCACTTCCAAAGGAAAAAAAAAAAAACTAATTTATGGCGGAAAACAACATAAAAAATAATTTTGCAATTCTGCCATAAAGCTTCCCTGGAGCATACGGGTGTTTAAAATACAGATTTTTTCTCTCCAAGGTCTCTCTCCCTCTCTCTCTCTCTCTCTCTCTCTCTCTCTCTGTCTCTCTCTCATGTACATACCTATGGATTTTACAATGCAATAAGACAAAGCTGAGTGCAGTAATGCAGTAAATATTACACATCAAATACGCTAACATGGGGAATGGTGTTATCATTGCAATAGAATTAGTTTTACCTTAAGTATTTGTATTAGTATAGTGAGGCTGTAAAAATCAAATCAATCAATTTAAAAAAAAAAAAAAATTAAAAACTGGATTTTGTTTATGGAAGCAAACTTGTCATATTTAATTAAAAGGTAGTGTATTCAGGTTGCACTAATTAAGTATGTAATACGCCTAAATTTCACTTACTGTTTTATGTATTGCGAATGTCAAGTGACTCTTCTGTGACTGGTTTGTGTTCACAAATTAGTGTTATTGTGTTGGCTGCTTTAAGATAGTATTCAATTGTTAGAGGTTGGTATGTGGTTTGGTACACAGTATTTGGCTGAGGTGTGGTGTCCCAAACCACCACAGTAGTGTGCTAAATAGTGTGTGTATGTGTAGTTTTGAAAGTACACTTCCTCTAGTTAGGATCTATAATTAAGCATTTTCTGAGGCTTTGTCCCAAAACATTGCACTAAATAGTGTGGGAAAAAAAACTACACCAAGTCAAGTTAGCATCCATGATTAAACATTTCCTATGGCTTTTATTGAAACCACCATGGTAGTGTTTTAAATAGTGTGTGTGTGGGGGGGGAACAAACAAAAAAATAAATAATAAACACTTTGTTCCTATAGTGAGTTGCCTATTTTGGTGGATACATTATTTTATTGCCACTGTGTGCAGTTTGGGACATAACTTGTGACTGCATGTGTGGCGTTTTCTGTTGGTGTGTAATTGGCTGACAGTTTTTATGATGTCACTGTTACTCTTGTGATCAACTATACACACTTTATTGACTTGGATTGGAACACTGCCTTATCTGGGTTAATGGGTCACAAATTATTTGAGGTCATGAACACACACACACAGGCTGTGAAAGCTGTGTGGACATGATATATGGTGAGAATTAGAAATTCTCACATCAAAGCAGCACTCTTGTTCATTTTCAAACCAGAACACATGTTGAACTCACTTCAGAACTCACACTAGAAGAAACGTGTGCTCAAAAGTGCTAAGGGTGAATCTGTTTATTCATTTGTCTGAATGTCTAACCGGCTGGGCTGCATCTGAAGTTATCAAATGTACACTTACTTCGATTGACATTTAGACTTTGTCACATCACAGTTTACAGATTTTACACAGGATAAAAAAGTATATAAAATGAATGAATTCTTAGGTTACAGAGCTCCTACAACAAAGCCAGGAAAAAAGGGGTAAAGGTCTGCTGATCTTTTATGTACAACAGTTTCTAAAATTCACACAGAATGGTGCAAAAAAGAAAAAAAAAAAAACATCTAGTGATGAGCAGTTCTGGTCAGGCCTGAGTTTCCCAAAAGCATTGCAGCACAATGATCATCGTTAAATGTGAGAACAAGCAGCACAGTGAATGCTCTCTCTCCTAGTTAAGATGATCTTAGTGTTAAGAGGCTTTTGGAAAACCCACCCAAGTTCAGTTCGGGTGAGCCTGTGCTCCCTGTAGCCTCAGACTCCTACTCCTGGCTAACAAGAGTGAAACCTGATGTGGTCTTCTGCTGTTGAATCACATCTGCCTCAAGATTTGATCTGTGCATTCTGAGACGCTTTACTGCTCACCACAGTTGTAAAAAGTGGCTATTTGAGTTACATTAGCCAAGGCACACAACTGATCAGAAGGTCAGATCCCAGCACTGCCAAAATGCTGCTACTGGGGCCTTGAGCAAGGCCCTTAACCCTCAATTGTTCAGTTGTTCAAATGAGATAAATGTAAGTCACGCTAGATAAGGGTGTCTGAAAAAAAAAAGCCATAAATGTAACCTTCTTTTTAGCTTGAGTCTAGCCATTATCCTCTGTCCTCTCTCACCAACAAGACCCACAGAACTGCTGCAAACTGAATGTTTTCCACACAGTTGTCTCAACTCACAGAAGCATGTGGCCATGGTGGGCAGCCATAGCCTAAAGGTTAGAGAAGCAGCCTTGGGCCCAAAGGGTCACTAGTTTGATTCCCTAGACTGGCAGGAAAATTCATGGCTGAAGTGTCCTTGAGCAAGGCACCAAACCCCCATTGTATATCACTCTGGATAAGAGCATATGTCTCTAATGTAACTCTACTGATTGTTGTGTCTGAAAATCCCAGGAGATCAGGTCTCCGTCCAGTATAAATCGCCTGAAGGTAAGGAATTGTACTGCAGGTTTTTACAGTCAAGAGCAGTGCATTTCCTATTCCAGCAGATAATGCTACCAGCAAAAGTTCCCACAATGGTCCAGGTGTTGAATCATCTAAGAATTCAGGGGCTCTGATAAAATTGTTGTACAGGCATGAAGTGCTTTCTTCACTCTTCGGTGTGTTCTAATCAGGTGAGATCCTTAATTACGTAGACACAAAGGAATTTGAAGCTGTTGCCCTGCTTCATTAATGGAGAGGTGTGAGCCTGCCTTTTTTCTGTTGTACACAATCATTTTATTTTAGTCTTTACATTCAGAGAGAACACTGGTATATCATTTAACGCATGATCAAAAATCAACCAGTCTTACCATATTAATAGCATTGCAATAAAACACCGTTATGACAGTTTCACTGAAAATGATTAAAATAAGAAGCTAGTAATGGGAGAAATGGCATTTTATCATATAACACCACCACTTTTTGTCATGATCTGTCCCGGACTTCCACTCCGGAGAATCATTATCTCCCAGTTCAGTGCAATCCGGATCCGGGATGGGACTTCCATCTTGCCGGCATCCACTTCCTGGTTGCTCTGCTGTGCATAAAAGGGCCGTTCTCAGAAGGGGACTTTGCCAGAACATCTTGTTGGTTTCTCACATCATTTCTGTGCCATTATTGCTTCCTGGATCTTTGCTCTCTGTTTTTGCCTATTCTTTGCCACAGTTTTGGCACTCTCGTCTTGCCATTTTTTTCATGTTTTTTGTGCTATGTTTTTTGTTGACAGTTTTTTGTCAGGACTATTTTTCATGTTTTTTCATACTAGCATTTTGTCTTTGCCTACCTCGTTTTCGTCTGGACTATTTTTGCTATTTTTGTTAATTTACTCTCTTGGATTTCAATTAAATCTTTTTTTATTCATTGGATTTTCTGGTTTGTGTTTCTGCTTTTGGATCTTAACTCACCACATCTCGTCACCCATAACAGTACATTCTGGTCAACATGGATCCAGTGGAACTTAACCATCTGAGAACGGCTATGCAGTAGCAAGAAGCCCTCCTCGGGACCCACCAACAGGAACTCAGGCAGATCACCCAGAACCTGGCCACCCTGTCTGACTCACTCCACCTCCTAGCCACACAACTCCAGCTCTCCCAAGCCGTGCCTACCCCTGCCCAGCCGTCTCTTTCTTCACCTCCTGCCACTGCTGCTCTCCATGAACCAAGACTCCCTTTGCCTCAGCCCTACAGCGGAGAACCAGGTACCTGCAGATCTTTTTTTTGTCACAGTGTTCACTGATCTTGGAGCTTCAACCTCTGGCTTTCCCCACAGAATGCTCCCGGGTAGTCTATATCATCACGCTCCTCACTGGCAAGGCCAGGGAATGGGGGACAGCAGTCTGGGACGCCAACACGCCCTGTTGTTCCAGCTTCAAGAAATTCTCTGAGGAAATGAGGCAACATTCGACTGGTCTCTGTCCATCCGGGAGGCGGCAAGAGAGCTCATGGAGCTGCGGCAGGGGTCCCGATCTACCTCGAATTATGCCATTGAGTTCTGGATGTTGGCAGCGTCATGCAGTTGAAACGAGAGTGCCCTGGTCAACGCATTCCTACATGGCTTATCCGATGCCCTCAAGGATGAACTTGTCTTGTGGGAACTGCTGTCGGATCTCTCCAGCCTGATGGACCTTGCCAATCATATTGGCGTGCAGGCTCAACGACGGAGGAGAGAGAGGAGCTGCCTCAACTTCAACCCCTCTCCACCACCCGCCTCATCCGTCGAACCCATGCAGATAGATCGGGTATGGGTGTCAGCAGAGGAACAACTAGGCTGACGGAGCACGGGGGCTTGCTTCTACTGAGGTCAGCAGGGACACATCTGCCAAGCCTGCCTGCTAAAAGGACTAGCCCACCAGTGAATCGAGGGGCCCTGGTGGGCAATGCTCGGAACCAGTCCCCTGCTGACTGACCGTTGCTTCCCGTTATCATCACACTCAACAACCGGCATCACCATCTTCAGGCGCTCATCAACTTGGGGGCAGACAGGAACCTGATCTGCTCCGCCACTGCCAAGGATCTCAGAATCCCGTTACTTGCCCTCGAGGTCCCTCTCACCATCCTGATACTCAATGGCACTGGCTTGACCACCATCACTCACCTCACCACCCCGCTCACCCTAGTGATTTCAGGTAATCACTCTGAAACTATACAACTTCATGTCATGAACAACCCTCATGTTCCTGTTATTCTTGGATTACCCTGGTTGATGCAGCACAACACCCACCTAAACTGGACTGACCACACCATCTTAGGCTGGAGTCCTTCCTGCCTGGCCTCCTGCCTGAACTCTGCTCTGCCTCCTGCCAAACCACCTCAGCCCTTAGCCAGCAAGTTTCTGGACCTATCTCATGTGCCTCTGGAATATCTGGACCTCAAGCCTGTCTTCAGTAAGACCCGAGCAGTGTCCCTTCCCCCTCATAG
>JANZLB010000010.1:3605514-3619985 GCA_026167865.1 Notarius quadriscutis
TGATGATGTTTTAGGTCGTATTTATGCAGAAATATAGAAAATTCTAAAGGGTTCACAAACTTTCAAGCACCACTGTATATCACCATAGTTCACCGTACTTTTACAGGTCTGTCATCATCCATCCTGCAAACATGGCCGGACCAGCAAAGACTATTTCTAATCAACTACAGTTCTATGTCTTCAGCACCTGCACGTGTTAAGGGTTTAGAGAATAAAGAAAGTGAAGTGTTTACTAAGTGTCCTGTGCCTCTTGTGGATAAAAGGAAACTCTATAATTAGCACTGGTCAGTTACACATAACACCAGGTGCAACACAGCAGAGGAAGATTACCTGGATGCTGATGTAGTCCTCAAAGGAGAGCACGCAGAACGAGAATACACACAATGCATAATGGAAAAGTAACTTTAATCAAATGGCAAATTCAGTATGAAACATCATTTGTGCTTTTCATCTTCCACTCATTAACTGTGATCGTAAAAAATAACAGAGCTGAGGGAAACTGTACTGGAACAAACACACACACACAAAAAAAACCCAACAACCCAATATTGAAAACAAAATAAAAACTGACAGCATTACTGTGACGAGTATTTATTTAGGTGCAGATTAAATTCCTGCAAAGTGCAAAGACAGATTTATTTTTCACAGTTTGTGTGGATGGCTGTTTTATTTTTGTTGTCACTGATTGTAAATGTTTGAAAGCAAATTCTTTGCTGAGTTACTCATAATTACAGTAAGAGTCACAAATCCCAGATGTTGAACCTGCTTGCTGCTGTGTTCGCTTTCCCTTTTTTCCTCTTCCTTATCTCTGTGTCCCCTGTTGATTTTTTCCCCTTGCACTTGAAAATAAGATCTGATTAAACACAGGCACATTGGATCTCTCTTATGAAGTCTCTCCTCAAACTTACCCGGTATGCTTCTTTCGCGAGGTCATCGTCAGCATCTCCTCTAGCCCAAGGGTGTGCAGGTTGTGACGCCACGGTGCGTCCAAAGACATCAATGTAGATGAAGACAAACTCCTCCTGAGGAAGATTTGCCTTATGGAAGTTCACCATTAGCTGTCGAAAGATATCCGGATGACAGCATACAAACACCACTACAATAAAAAAAAAAGAGAAAAGCCAAGAAAGAGAGAATACAGGTTACTAAACACAAAATACAGACAGCAGTTTTTGTGACCCCCAGTTCTGTACATGTCAGATATAATAGCCCTAAGTTTTACTTGCATCCATCACTCGTCTAACTATCGATGGTACCCATTAGGCCAAATTTCCAAGCACTGACTGGCTGTTCAATAGACTAATGAGATTACCTCAGCATACAGCAAGAGCAAAATGTCATCTTAACACTATTAGGAAGGAATGTGTGGTCTGTGTGTCTGCATGCATGTGTGTGCACACACCCAAAAGTAACACAGAAGGACTTTGTCAGTCAAAGAAAAAAAAAAAGCACTTCTGATGATTAGCTTGTGAGGGCGTAGTCTCGAAGTCTGCTTAATGCCATAAAAGGACAAAAAAAAAAAACCAATCCTACATGTACATACGGTGGCATTGATAAAAGATTTCGTTAAAGCTGCATGAACAAGAGACTGAGAGTCCCAATAAGGATGATCATTTCAAGTTTGGAAGCGAGGTCATTTCTGTTCATCTGCATATAAAATGCATCGCAAGTAACAGAACTGCAAAATCAGTGAGGCTGCCAGATTATGCCTTCACTAAGGAACACGATTTATGCCTTCAAGGTCGTACGTGCGAAGACAAAACAGAGCATTTTTCATTCGAACAGAAAAACAGAAGATAGATGTTTTGAAGCCCCATGTATTTTAAGCTCACTCAGAGAGAGCAGGGTACTGTTTGTCCAGAAAATGGTTTTAAAATACACAGACGCAGTGATTTTTTTTTTTTTTTTTGAAATACTGTGATGGTAATACTTATTTGAATGGTTGCATTCACACCAGTGTCACACTTTGACTCCTTTTTCGCAATTATAAACAATATTTGATTTGACGTCACATAATTAGAGGTCACCAAGCACTTTAAGCTCGAAGATCCCACTGTGCCGAAATTATGGTACAGAGAACTGTTTAGATTTAAACAGCACAAAAATGATTTCTACACTAATCATTCATCCAGGTCTAAATTGCTCCTAGATTAACAATTATAGTCTGCTGTTTATTTGTTTGTTGAAAGAAAGAAAGAAAGAAAGAAAGAAAGAAAGAAAGAAAAATAAATGAAGAAAGGAAGGAAGGAAGAAATAAATGAAAGAAGGAAGGAAGGAAGGAAGGAAGGAAGGAAGGAAGGAAGGAAGGAAGGAAGGAAGGAAAAGAAATAAAGAAAAAGGAAGGAAGGAAAAGAGAAAGAAAGAAAGAAAGAAAAAGAAATGAAGAAAAAGAAATGAAGAAAGAAAGGAAGGAAGGAAGGAAGGAAGGAAGGAAGGAAAAGAAATAAAGAAAAAAGAAGGAAGGAAAAGAGAAAGAATGAAATGAAGAAAGAAAGAAATGAAGGAAGGAAAAGAAAGAAAGAAAGAAAGAAATGAAGGAAGGAAGGAAGGAAGGAAGGAAGGAAAAGAAAGAAAAAGAAATGAAGAAAGACAAAGAAATGAAGAAATGAAGAAAGAAATAATAATAATATTTAATAATAATTATAATAATATTTATTTGTAAAGCGCTAAAACTATGATACATATTCTAAAGCGCTGATACATTCACAAAACAATCAAGAGTAAATAAAAAATAAATAAATACATAAAACAAGTTCTATATAAAAATTATCCGAGTTACAACTGGTATGCAAAGCAAAAGAGGTGTGTTTTTAGGGCCTGCTTGAAGTCATTTAATCCCTTTATCGCTTGGATGAGGGGTGGTAACGTGTTCCACAGTTTTGGGCCTGCATGAGCAAATGCCTTGTCACCAAAGGTCTTACAGTTTGTCTTCGGAACAGCTAGTAACGTAGTTTTATTTGATCGTAGGTTGTACGACGATTGACTGTGAGAGAGCAAAGACTTCAAATAGACTGGAGCAGTCCCATATATGCAGTGGTGCACAAGCAGAAGTATTTTGTACCGGATTCTAAATAATACCGGTAACCAGTGAAGGTCAATAAGAACTGGTGTGATGTGGTCGAACTTGGGCACCAGGCATACTACACGTGCAGCAGCGTTCATGATACGTTGTAGGCGGTTGACTTGATACTGGGGAATACGGTACAAAAGAGAGTTACAATAATCCAGGTGCGACGTTACAAAGGCATGAATGAGCACTTTGCAGGCGTCTTCTGTCAGATACTGTCTGATCTGTTTGATGGAATAGAGACCGCGGGATGCCTTGCTGCAAACTTTGCTTACGTGGACATTCATCGACATATTTTCGTCGAACCATGCTCCCAAATTCCTAACATGTGAGAGTCACTTGATTTCTGATCCACCAACCAAAACACTATCAACGTCCACCTTTTCAAGTTATGTCATGATTGTACTTAAAAAAAAAAAAAAAAAAACAGATAAATGAAGCTGTTGTAAAAAGCAGTTTTAGAACCGTGTTGGAATGCATGAAAAAACATTGTGAATTGACCTGATGGGATTAAGAGTTGGCAGTGGGAGGGGTTTTCACTCTTTTCATTGAATGGAAGGGAATTTTTTACCCTTCTCACTGAATACCCCTCCCACTGCCAACCCTTTATCCCAGAACAATAGGACATATGTTTTTTGATGGCAAGTTAATTGTCCAAATCAATGGAGCAGATTTCAATTTTTGTGCTTGATATATTCCTACAACTAAACAGAATCACTTCAAGTGACCAAAACGGTTTGTCACAATGGCTAAGGTCATGTTTTTTTCATACATTCCAACACAGTTCTAAAACTGCTCTTTACAACATCCTCACTTATCTCTTTTTTTTTTTTTTTACGTACAATCATGACACAGGGCTTTCCCCAAAGTGCAGATATGCGGCACTCCACCACACTGTGCAATGTCAGCGGCCCACTGTCACTTGCACACCAAAAAAAAAAAAAATCAATACAATAAATTAAACAATACAGAGGAGGGCTCAACATTAAAGCTTCTCCGATTGGATGGGACAACTAATTGTTTGGTCCAGACAAGTCAAATCCGCATCTGCTTGTTCGACGGGACAAGTTGAATTATTCCCAATTCTCCCGGAAGTTCCACAAGTCTCCTGCATATTGATAGCAGCTCCTTCAGAGAGAGTGCAAGCACATGCTGATTGCTCTGTCTTACTAAGTAGACCAATCAGGTTTCTATGTGGGTAGGCTTTATGCCTCTCTCCTGGACCAAGAGAGCAAGAGAAAGAGACAGAGAGAGAGAGAGAAAGAGAGAGAGAGAGAGAGAGAGAGAGAGAAAGCAAGCTGATTCCTCTGTCTTGCTCAGTAGACCAATCAGTGTTCCGTGTGGGCGGGACTTTACATCTTCTCTCCTGGACCGAGAGAGAGAGAGAGAGCGAGCAAGGTGATTGCTCTATCTTGCTCAGTAGACCAATAAGTGTTCTGTGTGGACGGGGCTTTACTTCTTCTCTCCTGGACCAAGACTCCATCAGTTCAGTGTATCCAGGAGCGTCATGACAGAGTGCCCCAAAAACATGAAAAAACAAAACCCACTTCACCTCAGACTACACAAAAGTGTCCCCTTGCCTAATGGGGTAAAAATAATGAGGGTGTTACGCACTGTACTGTTTGTAACAGTGACTTTAGCATTGCCCATGGCGGGGTAAACAATTGTAAAAGACATGTTGAGGTGAGTTTAATGGTGTCCTCTGTCATGTGCAGATTTATACTCGCTGGCTCGCTGCTAAGGCTACATGATAAGGCCAAACTCCTTGAAGACTTGCAATCAAATCCAAAATATGAGTTAAACAATAGTAATAAGCAGTTTACATAAATAGTAGAAGTAGTTACATATTTTATTGTCACATTTTCTACAAATAGGCCGATCTAATCTGGTTTACAGACAAGAGAAAATTACTCAACATAGTATTACATATAACCGCCCCAGACCATACAGTAATGATATCTTATGTTTTTATATCTTTTAGGGACCACATCTTTTAGGGATTGTTGAAGATCACCATTTTAATCGTAATTATTCAAGACTTACATCAATAAAGTTCCAACAAAATTAGTTCAATCCTTTCAGTGATCCGGCTGCGTTATTGTTTATGAAATTCCAGGGAAGACGAGTACAGCAGGTGTGTGTGTAAAAATAACCATGGAGTAATATCTAATTACAGATTATTAGACTCTGAATTTGTTGAAATCAGCGAAATGGTGATCAAATACCTCAGTAAAATAAGTATCTGTGGTGAATCTTCATTTCATTCAGACATTCGTTGTATTTTTCTTTTGTATGGTTCACATTAACACATTTTCATAAAATATTTCGGGGGAGTTTTCCAACAGTGCCGAACTCACTTATGGTTTGTTTTCATTCACAGCACGATTATGTCACCCTTATCATGTCCAACTTGTTTTCTTTCAGTTTTATTTCTATAAATTAATTTATCTTTCAAGTTTTACTGCATTAATCAAGATTTAACTTTATTTCCTCCAGAAGCTTTGAATTTGGGTGAGTCTAACTCTTAAAACTGCAGATCAAGTAATGGGTTATAACAACACATGCACCACAATGGGGCATTGGATAGCTTTTATTTATTTTTACAATTAAAGTTTGTGTTTTATTGAAAAATTATAAATTATTAAAGCATAATGATCATAATACTGGATTTTTGATAAACTTTGTTAACAATTGTCAGTAAGCGCAGGTTGATTAGAGAGGATCCATCGATCTATGTGAAGGAAGAGTGTCTTCATTATAAAAGAAACAAACAGACATATAGTCCAAAATGGGAGGCTGAATCGATGGCAAACAGGCAAAAGGGTCGAGCAAGGCACAAACACACTAAACTGGGCAGGACAAGATCGGAAACCAAAACACAGAAACAAGAGCCAATAACCAGGAAAATAATATAATAACACCGGCTCGGTAATGGTGATAAACAACACAATAATTTGCACCATGTAGGTGTGTGCAGTGTCCTTTTATGCACGTGCTGATTACACTTAATCCAAGGCAGGTGCTTGTCATAAGAGGCGCACGCTGTTCAGTGCACATGAGTGAAAGTCTGTTGCGCAGGTGTGACAACCACTTTCTTTTCATTTAACTAGTAAATGCATCATAATAAAAGGTTATGGTCAGGACAAACAGGATTCTGTTCCTGGCATCCTGGAATTGGAAAATGAAGAGGCATGCTACAAAAAGTGTTTTCATTTCAAATCTAATTTTGCCCTTTAAAATTTGCCCCTTGCATATTTGACAAGGTAATAAAACAGCAAATTTAATAATGTTGAATTGTGCCTAAATCAGCCCTAGATGCCACTAGAATGCACCATTTGAAATTTCTAATTTAAAAATTTATCAGAGGAGCATGCCTCCAGACCCCCCGCCCCGGAGCAGCCTTCCGGGCCCTTGGGCCAGGCCAGCCCTTACAGGCTGGGCTCTGTATCAGTAGCACCCCTGACAGCAGATTTTGTTCGGCCTGCATCTGGCACGAACCATCCTTAAAATCCGGCTCAGATGCACATGCCGGATCTGGGCCAGCATAGGTATGCACAGCAGCTCAAACCCGGGCCTCATCATTCAGCCCAGATGCGGCAGCCGGATATGAACTGGATGTAAAACGCATCCGTGCTAGATCTGGGCCTATGGCAGATGCAAACCAGATTACGGACCAAATGTTCCAGTTAAAGAAGGGGGCAAGTCAAGTCAAAGTCCCTCCCACACCAGGATCAGGTCTTCTCCTGTCCCAGTACTACCCAGCTCTTTGAGGTGTATGAGTTTGGTGCCGATCTCTGTTTCTCTAGCCCTCAGCCTTTCGCCTATTATATAGCTAGGTTTACAGGGGGGCACCAGTCCTCTGGTAACTGTGAGAGTTTGACTCACTACTTGCATCTGTATTGCAGCATGCCTCACCAGATGGCAGTAAGTACCAATTTTATGATGGTTTTTGGTATGACCTGACTGTGAATAGAACTCATGATCTCCTAGTCAAGAGGTGGACACGCTAACCACTAGGCCAATTTGCAGTCTAAAGAAGAGGATGACCCATGTTTATTTATTTCCACAATAAATACCGTCTACATTTGATGTATTATCGTATAGGCTGATAGTATAGCCACACCATTACCATGATTACACTCTACAAATTATGTGTGCATGCAATCGGGATTAAACTTTCAAAAAATAAACAATACATATTATACATACCTTCAGTAAGACCCAGATCTGGCCCGCATCTGGGCCGCATTTGGGCCGTTGTGCATACCTAATCTGGCTCAGATCTGGCATGCACATCCAGACCGAATTTAAAAGTGGTCTGTGCCAGATGCGGGCCAAACAAAATTTGCTGTCAGTACTACCAGTCTACAGTACTACCAATCGTTTTTAAGGTGCCGACCTCAGCCGGCGTGAGTGCGTAAAATGTAGCACAGATTTGCCTTACTGAAAATGGCGCTGGGCCAAATCCCCTTGCTATGGGAGATACTGCTCTGATATTTTTTTCTGAGGAAAGCCCTGTGACATACTGTAATGCAACAATGACAGACCAGACACTCGCGGATTAAAAGTAAACTCAGGGTTTTAATAGATGCAGTGAGAGAAAGCAATGTACAATAACCAGGACAGGTCAATACCAGGAAATCCAACAGAGTAATGAGGGCCAGACAAATCATAGTCATGAAACGGGTGAAAGTCCAAGAACTGGAAATCAGGAAAACACAGAGGGTTAGGCAGAATCGGAGTCAAAGAACAGGTGGAGATTGAGAAACCAGGAAGCGAGAGAAGAGCGCAAACAAACAGAGGGGCTAGGCGAAACGAGAAGAAACCGGAGGGCAAAAAGGGTCATACACGGAAATGCAATCAGATATAAATGCTCAGTAGGCTCACGGGAAAATGTGGAGGCAATACTGTGCAATGACCTGAACAGACAGAGGGGTATAAATACAGAAACAAAAGACGGACAGGTGTTAATTAGAACTCAGGGGAGCCACTCCTAGGAAGTTGGCTGATGGAGGGCGTGTAGCAGTGTCAGGTGTGTGATTGGGATTGTGGGAAGTGGAGTCCAGAGTGTTAGGTGAGCCCGGGAGCGTGACAGTAACCCCCCCCAAGGAGTCCAAGGGACGAGGGCGACCACAACGACCACCACCCATGCTGCTGGGAACACTCCTGAGCGAGCCATCACAACTACCATGGTGCTGGACAGAGGGTCGTCGTCACTGCGGACGACCTCTGAGACCACTGCTGCACAGACTGCCGGGAGGGCTGGACCCATGGCACCTGGGACGGCCCCTAGGCTGAGGCACGGGCTTTTCTGGATGATGCTGGTGGAACTCCTTCACCAACCCCGGATCCAGGATATCTCATGCGGGAACCCAGCTACGCTCCTCAGGCCTGTAGCCCTCCCAGTCCACAAGGTACTGCAGAGTCCCTCCTCTCCTTCTGGAGTCCATCAGCCTACACTGGGGTACCGACAGCATACACTGGGGTACCTTCTATGTCCACCAGAGGTGGGGGTGTGACATCGGGGCTTGCTATAGTCGTAGACGACACTCGAGCTGTGGGATGCGTGAGACAGTGATCATAACAGTAACTGGACCATGAGAGTATTTCTTTGTCAGACCAAGATATGACAGGGTTATGTTTTCTGAGCCAAGGTAAACCTAAAATGATTGCATACTCGCAAACATCTAGTACAAAAAACACAAATCTTTTCAGAATGCAAAGTACTGACAGTCATCTTAATGGGTTTCATGACCCAGCTAACAAGTCCTTCTCCCACAGGATCCCCATCAATGGCAGTCAGTCTCAGTGGTGCTTCCAGTGGCTCTACAGTCACATAAAATGTGACCCATGGCCCCGCAATAGAGACACAGCCCCTCATGGAGATGTCATTGCCTCTCCTCCGCAGACAAACGGGACAAATCACACTGCATGGGTTAGGGGGTTTCAGGCTCCTCATGCGTCCAGGTCAGCGGTAGACACAGGCGACGAGGAGTCAGTGCAGCAACTGGAGCCGGGGGGATTTACGCAGACCTCTCCTGTGGGTCAGTTGATCTAGACGAATGGTTAGGGAAATCAGCTTCTCTAGGGAAAGGCCGTCATCCTTGCTTGCCACTTACACTAGTATGTCGGGGTTCAAACCGTTGCAAAATTTCACCAGCAACGCCGGCTCATTCCAACCACTCCCAGCCGCAAGAGTGCGAAATTCCAAAGTGTAGTCAGACACTGAGCGATTACCCTGATGTAAATGGGTGAGTAATTCCCCTTGAGAGCAGGCCTCATTGGCATGATTGAAAACAGCTTCGAATTCTTTAACAAAATTGTCGTAAGTGTTGGACTGGACTATGGGCCAAACTGCGGTAGCCCAATCTAAAGCTTTGCCTGTAAGGCGGGAAATCATAAAAGAAATACAAGCCTGGTCCAAGCTCGGGGGGAATTTGCAAAAAATATTGAACATTGTAACAAAAACCCCTTACACTGATTAGGTGAGCCATCAAATTTATCCGGCTTGCTGACAACAAACGGACTGGTACCTGCCATGGGGGGAGCAGCCTGGTTAATGATCATAGGTGTACTGGGGAGGCTGAGTCGTTGGAGTTGGGTAGTGATTTCTTTTAGGCTTTCAACAATCTGTATTAACTGTTGTTGCTGCTTACCCTGCTGCTGCGTGAGATCCTGGATGGACTGAGTCACAGAGTCGAGACGCTGGTGATGTTGTCCAAGCATCTGTCCATGGCTGCTAAGCGCCACCTGTAGCTCTGTGTAATCTGCCGTCTGCATGTCGGCACAGTATTCTGTAACGCAGCAATGACAGACCAGACGCTTGCGGATTAAGAGTAAACTCCGGGTTTTAATAGATGCAATGAGAGAAGGCAATGTACAATAACCAGGACAGGTCAATACCGGGAAATCCAACAGAGTATTGAGGGCTAGACAAATCGTTGTCATGAAACGGGCCAAAGTCCAAGAACCGGAAATCGGGAAAACACAGGCAGAATCAACACAAGGGCTAGGCAGTATCGGAGTCGAGGAACAGGCGGAGATCGAGAAACCGGGAAGCGAGAGAAGAGCGCAAACAAACAGAGGGGCTAGGCGAAACGGGAAGAAACCGGAGGGGAAAAAGGGTCATACACGGAAATGCAATCAGATATAAATGCTCAGTAGGCTCACGGGAAAATGTGGAGGCAAGACTGTGCAATCAACTGAACAGACAGAGGGGTATAAATACAGAAACAAAAGAGGGACACTCCTAGGAAGTGGCTCCTAGCTGGCTGATGGAGGGCGTGTAGTAGTGTCAGGTGTGTGAGTGGGATTGTGGGAAGTGGAGTCCAGAGTGTTAGGTGAGCCTGGGAGCGTGACACATACATCCAGACTATATAGATATTATTATAGCTAGATTTGTGCTGAATACAAAATGTCATATGACTTTGAAAATACTGCTTAGATTTGTTGAAACTGACAACATCATCAGAGCATGCCAAAATCATTACTGCCAGAAAATATCCTCAGACCCCAGAGGGTTAAACTGAATCAAACTTGTTTAATTAGCAAATCAGCACATTTCTGGGAACTTCACTTTCTATTGTGTAGACAACCATTGCTGTTATTAAGTGAAATTATATATATGTGTGTGTGTGTGTGTATACAGTGTGATATTTCAGTAAGCATGCACTTTTTTAGAAATAACAAAACATGCATGCAGTCCCATGCAAAAGCAATGGAACGGCAAGGCCTATACTGTTGTTTTTGTTATATTCATTTGAAGATATTTGGGTTTCAGACATTTAGTTAGGCAATTAATAGCTCTAAATATCTACTCTTGGTTTTCCTGATAAAGACTGCATTTGCTGTTAAAAAGGATAAACCAACATGAAGACCAGAGAGATGACTATGGAATAAAAGCAAGGCATTTTGAAGCTGAGAAAAGAGGGAAAATCAATCAGAGGCCATTACAAAAGCATAGCTAATACAACAATTTAGAAAGTCCTGAAAAAGAAAGAAACCTGTGGTGCACAAACAACCTGACATCGAATAGGTCAGCCAAGGAAAACAACAGCAGTTGACAGAAGTGACAGAAACATGGTGACAGCTGTGAAGAAAACCCCAAAAACAAAAGTCAGTGACATAACCAGCAATTTCCATTGGGCAGGGCTGAAGGTATCATGATCCACTGTTTGAAGAAGACTTTGAGAGCAGAAATATGGAGGCCATACCTCAAGATACCACTCATTAGCAGTAATAATCAGAAGACCAGATTGGAATTTGCAGCAAATTCACAGATGAGCCACAAAAGTTCTGGAAGTAAGATTAACCTCAACTAAAGTGATGTAAAGGTCAAAGTGTGGAGAAAGAAAGGATCCACTCATCATCCCAAAACTACAAATTCATCAGTCAAACATGGTGGAACATGCTCACTAATCTTTACTGATGATGGAACTCGTGATAGTAGCAGCAGAACATTCTGTCTACCAATTTTACAGAGAAATGCATCCACTGCATTTCTCTGCAAAACTGGTAGACAGGGGGGTTTGACTGGCCAAATCAATCCCCAGACCTTAACCCAACTGAGCAGCATTTCACCTCCTAAAGAGGAGACTGAAGAAATAGAACAAACACCCACTGAAAGAAGCTGTGGTACAAACCTGTAAAAGCATCACAAAAGTAGAATGCAATAGTTTGGTGATGTCAGTGGGTTACCAGCTTGATGCAGTTATCGTTAGCAAGGGATATGAAACCAATTATTTCACAGTTATTCCACGAAATTGAGTCATACATGAGCTGATAGCCGAAGGGGTGCGTAGCACCGAGTTGGCTATAAGCCATGTATGACGAGATTGAGTGGAATAACTGTTTTATTATATCCACCTTCACTGGATTTTGAGAAACAGAGCTTTTTTTATTTTTTTCAAATTTGATAAAAACTTTACACAAAATGTTCGACAAAATCATTTCTCCTTAGAATATAAACAAACTGGCAAAATGACAGTAGCAATTTGTGAAAAATGCTCTAATAATAATAATAATTCGGAAAGAAAAAAAGATACATTCTTACCATCAAGCACTTTTTTTCCTTTTTTTGTATTTTTGGGGGTTTCTTCTTCTTCTTTAGGGTTTTTTTTATTGGTTGGCAAACCAATTTAAAGGTACTGCCACTGACTGGGCTGGAGTGTGGAACAGGATGGGGGAGGCACTATATTCTTTTAGCTATTTCTGTTTCTTTTAAATACTTGATAATTTTTGGTGTTTTGTTTTCGAGTGGAGTTTTTATTTTGCCCTTGGTTGGTTCAGCAACACGCTCTGTCATTTTGTTTTTCTCTACTCATGGTATATGAGCTGATAGCCTAGTAGTAGAGTAGCCAATCAGAGCACACAATTGCTCATTTCCAGTGAAGGTGGATAGAATAATAAGTATTATTCACTATCTGTTCCAATACCTTTGCTCACCCAAAATTTGTGTGGGCTGCCACCAAAGCTGTCATGTTCAAAGTTGTTTAACACATCTAGATGTAAATATCAGGAAATGAGAGCTGAAATTCTGATCCATCATCATCTCATATTCATCTTTTGATCTCAAACCCAAATGTCTTCAGTGTCAAGCAAAAACAAAAGAGTTGGCTTTGCTGTTCCAATACTTTCAGAAGAGACTGTGTATTCAGCTACTCTGTGAAGAGTGAGAATTGGAAATTCTTATAAACACCAGCATGCAATTTGATTATAATATCCCTCTTTATGTATATAAAAAGTACACTCCACACACACTCATATATATTTGAACTGAATGAAGCAGTTTATTAAGAAATTCTTTCGGCTGTTATTGTTACGCCTGCTGCTATGCAAGACAACATGGGTAATGTGAGAAATAGACATGTTTAGATGACGTTATATATGACATTTCATATCAAGCTTTCTGTTTTTTACATTTCTTGAAATTAGAGATTTGTTTTTTAAACTATTTTAATACTCTCAGTGATTTGTAGTTCATTTGATTCACCACCATAATTCATTGAAAAGTGTGTCGTTTTTAACTGAACTACCTCACCATTCTCACTTCGAAGAGCCATTCGGTGCGAACAAATGGTTCACGAGTCGCACATTACTGAATCAGACACTTAATAAAGTAAATCAGGGTGGTGACTCAAATGAATCAACATGTATTTAACCATACTGATAACTATCAATAATTCAATTCATTTACATAGGTTATTTAAAGGATTGAATTAAATTATAAAAGCTTCGAGGTTACTAGTTATCATTGGATGTATATATGTCTAAATATAACAAAATATATAGATTTGATTCATCAGCTTGATATACTGACTTTATTACACAAATTGATTCATCTGACTGACTTAAGAGTTGTTCAGAAGGAGTCAGGCACAGTGATTCATTGAATCACATCACTTTTAAATGAATCAGGGTGGCCAGTTGATGCTGAGGTGGGCGGCATGTTTAGACGGCTTGCTGAATAATCTCTTCTTTTTCCCAGTGGGCCGTGCACAATTAATGCTAATTACACAGCAATGCTAATACACACTTGATATGCGCGCGTGTGTGTGTGTGTGTGTGTGTGTGTTACTGGGGTGTGTACACTTAGATCAGAGATGAGTTAATGTGTTGTGGGTGCTGCTTTGATCACTCTGGTGAGCATTAATAAACCACTAAACAACTAGCCCTGTACACTAATCATTCTGATGCTAATCACTCAGATGCATCTACTCTGGTTTGATGATGATGTGTGTGTTATTTGTTTCTTGTCACAAACCCACTCACACACGTACATACACACATACAGGGGAAGGAGCAGTGTTATGTGAGGTTTGTGTAGATGTTAATAATGGAGCTGTCAGAGCCGCTGGGAACGCTGGGAAATTTGGTAGCTGTATAATTATAGAATTTACAACCGATTATCAACATGACATGAGCCAACTGACCCCCCCCCCCCCACACACACACACACACACACAGAGCTCAAACATAATAAAAAAAGTGTTGTAACAGACAGCAAACCAGCATACCCACATAGTGAGAGAAAACCAAGCAAGGCAAACTAGGAAAGTGAGACAGTGAGTACAAGTGAACAAGAGAACGAGTGGACAGCGCGGTGGTATCATGGTTGCCTCACAGCAAGAAAGTTCTGGGTTTAAGCCCAGTGGCCAATGGGGGCCTTTCTGTGTGGAGTTTGCATGTTCTCCCAGTGCATGTGCAGTTAGATTAACAATAGGCAGCCATGGCCTGAAGGTTAGGCTGAAGTGCTCTTGAGCAAGTCACCTAACCCCAACTGCTCCCCTGTGTGCTGTAGCATAGCTGCCCACTGCTCTGGGTATGCATGTGTGCTCATTGCTCACTTGTGTGTGCATGTGTGTGTTCACTGCTTCAGATGGGTTAAATGCAGAGGAGGAATTTC
>JANZLB010000010.1:3769953-3781471 GCA_026167865.1 Notarius quadriscutis
ATCAGTTTTTGAGATTTGTAAATTATTGCATTCCATTTTTATTTACAATTTGTACTTTGTCCCAACTTTTTTGGAATTGGGGTTGTAGAAAAGGTGTCCCAAACATTGCCTACCTCACAACCCTCCCCTGGCCAGTTTACCACGGCTGGCAGGAGTTCCCACTTTCTGCGGTAGAAACAAACAAAGTCATGAAAAACAAAGTAACTTCACTCACTTTGGGAGCCTGGAATGTGTGCACTCTCCTTGACAGAGCTTGTGCCCCTAGACCAGAGAGACGAACTGCTCTGGTTGCACGTGAACTGGCAAGATACTGGATCCAGATAGCAGCCCTGAGCGAGACCTGTCTTGCTGGTGAGGGTCAACTGACGGAGATTGGGGCTGGTTTCACCTTCTTTTGGAGTGGAAAAAGTGATGAAGAAAGTCATGAATCTGGTGTAGGCTTTGCAGTACAGACCAGCCTTGTGAAGAAATTGACATCCCTTCCAAAAGGCATTAATGACAGGCTCATGACACTCCGTCTCCCGCTTCCAGGCAAATGCTTTGCTACCATCATAAGCGTCTACGCACCAACTTTGACTAATCCTGATAACGTGAAAGAGAAGTTCTATGAAGAACTGAATGCTACCATTGCTGCAGTGCCCAAGAGAGACAAACTCCTCGTCTTAGGGGACTTCAATCCCCCTGTTGGATCTGACCATGAAACCTAGCCTGTCATTATCAGCAAATACGGCATAGGAAAGTGCAACAGTAATGGTGAACTTCTGCTGGAGACATGCTCAATGCACCAACTCGCTTTTCCAGCTCCCACATCGCAGCAGAACATCTTGGAAACATCCACAATAGAAACATTGGCAGCTGCTGGATTATGTCCTCAAGAGACATCAGGATCACAAAAGCTATGTGTGGTGCGGAATGCTGGACAGACCACCACCTGCTGGTCTCCAAGCTCAAGCTACATATCCAACCACCAAGAAGACCCCATGGGAAGAAAACTACGACATGGCTAAACATCACATCACTCACCAACTCCAACAACAGACAAGCGCTCTCAGATCAGCTCTCAGATGTGCTATCCACACTGCAACTGACCAACAATGTGGAAGAAGACTGGGCCAAGTTTAGGGATGCCATTCATGGAGCTGCTCTTACAGTGCTTGGGCCGGTATGTCGTAAGCACCAGGACTTGTTTGACGAGTGTGACAGTCAAATCAACGCACTATTCCAAGAGAAGCACCAGCTACACCAAGCCGTTCTTTCAGACCCAAACTCTCCTCAGAAGAGAGCTGCACTAACTGCCATCAAGAGCAAGCTTCAATGAGAACTTCGGCGCATGCAAGACTCCTGGCTCAGTACCAAAGCAAAA
Organism: Notarius quadriscutis; assembly: GCA_026167865.1. NCBI lineage: Eukaryota > Metazoa > Chordata > Actinopteri > Siluriformes > Ariidae > Notarius > Notarius quadriscutis. The sequence continues at coordinate 3,771,317 of JANZLB010000010.1, forward strand.
GAAATCCAGGGTTATGCAGACAGCAAAGGTTGGAAGAATTTCTATAACGCCATAAGAGCCATCTACAGACCACCTACATCTGGAACATCACCCATACTGACTGCAGACATCAGCAAACTGCTCACAGAGAAAGAAGATATCCTCCATCGCTGGGCAGAGCACTTTGAAAACATGTTGAACCATCCTTCCAGCATTAACTTCACTGCCATTGAGCGCCTCCCTCAAATGCTGGTGGACCATTGCCTGGATGATCTGCCCTCAGAGGCAGAAGTGATCAAGGCCATCAAGGGATTATCAAGCAGGAAAGCCACTGGACGCGATGCCATCCCTGCTGAAGTATATGCTTGTGGAGGGCCAACACTCATCCACAGCCTGACTGAACTGTTCAGAAGTATGTGGCAGCAGCTCCAGATCCCACAGGATTTCAAGGACGCATGTGTCATTCATTGCTACAAATGAAGTTATGTAGCAATGAATACATGGATAAATGGTTGTTGCAGTTATGTTGGTCACCGCCATAACTGTAACAACCATCGGAGCCTCTCTCTGTTGTCGATCACTGGAAAGGTTTTGGCTCGTGTTATGTTGAACTGTCTGACAGTGCACCTCGAAAAGGGTCTACTACCTGAAAGCCAGTGTGGGTTTTGCAGTGGTCGCAGTACTGTCAACATGATCTTTTCTGCCCGCCAACTCCAGGAGAAATGTCAAGAGCAGAATGTCAGCCTGTACTCCACTTATGTGGCCTTGACCAAGGCATTTGACACCGTGTGTCGAGAAGGACTCTGGAAGATCATGTCCAAATTTGGCTGCCCAGACCACTTCATCTCAATGGTCCGGGAGTTTCATGATGGTATGCAGGCATGGGTCCAAGATGATGGAGCCCACAGTGAACCATTTGCTGTGACCAACAGCGTAAAGCAAGGTTGTGTCCTGGCACGTACACTTTTCAGCATCATGTTCTCAGCCATGCTCACAGATGCGTTTCATGAAAGAGACATTGGAATCAGCATCTGCTACTGGACTGATGGAGGTCTTTTCAACTTTCGAAGACTTCAGGCTAAGACAAAAGTCCACATCACCTCTATCTGGGAATTTCTCTTTGCAAACGACTGTGCACTCAACGCCCTGACTGAGGAAGAGATGCAAGAGACCATGGACCACTTTGCAGCTGCATGCACAGACTTCAGACTGACCATAAACACCAAGAAGACAGAGGTGTTACACCAGCCTGCACCAGGTCAGTCATACATCGAGCCTCAGATCACCATTGGAAGTGAGCTGCTCACTACACGCGAGAAGTATCTTGGCAGAAGTACCTTGGCAGCACCCTGTCGCACAGTGTCCACATTGACCCAAGAAGTCAACTATCACATCTCCAAGGCAAGTGCAGCATTTGGCAGACTGCAGTCCTCTATGTGGGATCGCTGTGGAATTTCTCTCAGTACAAAGCTGCAAGTCTATCAAGCAATTGTCATCACTTCACTCCTTTATGGCTGCAAAACGTGGACAGTCTACAGCTGTCACGCAAAGCAACTGAATAGTTTCCACATGCGCTGCCTGTGAAAAATCATGCATGTCACATGGTAAGAGAAAATTCCAGACACAGAGATCCTAGGCAGAGCAATCCTCCCAAGCATCTTCGCCATGCTGAAGTGCTCACAACTCCGATGGTCTGGTCATGTTCACCGCATGGCTGATGACCGGCTTCTCAAACGTCTACTACGTGGAGAGTTGTGCATGGGGTGTCTCTTGCAAGGTGGTCAGAGGACAAGGTACAAAGATGCCCTCAAGGCCAATCTGAAGTGCTGTAACATCTGCCCAGAGACCTGGGAAAGCGTGGCCGCCAATCAAAGCCAGTGGCACACTGCCATCACCAATGGGATCAAGCACTTTGAGCAACAGCGCATCCAAGAAGCACAAGCCAAGCGCCATCAGAGAAAGAGCTGCACACAAAGCCCCACTTCATCTTCACCAAGTCATCCTCCACCCCTCACCTCATTAACATGCCCTCACTGTCGTCACACATTCCGTGCAAAGATTGGCCTCATAAGCCACATTTGTACACACCAATGATGAAGAATCATGGTCATCTTTGAAACCGAAGGACGAACATCATCATCATCAGTGTTGTTTATATTCTAATAACACCACATCCTGTAGTGTTTTATTTCTCTGACTCCACATTATTTATCCACATATTCCAACAGTATAACTTATTTGCCTCACGAGTTCAGGGCTAGGCATTGTGGGCAAAACTGTGCATTTAATTGTCACTTATCAGGCTTTTGTCTTGTCTGCATAGGAATTTATTGTTGCACTTTTACCAGGAGTGGGGTTTGAACCCACAAGGACATTCTAGAGCTAATGCTTTCTAGTGTCAGTACTTTAGGACGTTCTCTGAGGACTTCATTTAAAAAAATGGATGTCACTTGCTTGGATTTGCTTAATGGTTTCCATTAGGAATTTTTCCAGTTACTTTCAGATCCATACATGATTGAGTTCAACTGAAGCTTAGTGTGAAAGTAAGCAAAACACTCACACTGTTACCAGGAGTGCGGTTTGAACAGACAAGGACTGTATCTTGAGTATTTAACCCCTCAGTCGTCCTGGTGTGCTTTTATATTGACATTATTCATAAGTGAATTTCTGCAGAGTGAGTCATACTGGCCAAGCATTGCCCATCAGTCATTCTTGAACCCTGACCTGGTGAATCCAGAGCTCCTGCTTTACAGTAGCACTACATTTGGAAGGTTTTCTTCAAGGAATAGATGTGTTTTTGTGGCAGTGGGGGCGTGGTCAAGCGTCGGTCTGTGAATGGAGGGCGGAGTCAGGGAAGGTAAGTGGCAGAATCCCTACACCTGATGTGAGTTAACCTGTTTGTGTGTCTTCCCCAGTGACCACACCCGATAAAAGGAGAGGGAGAGCAGAGGAAGGGAGCTCTCTCCCCAACCAGATGATGTGTGTGTGTGTGTGTGTGTGTGTGTGTGTGTGTGTGTGTGTGTGTGTGTGTGTGGCTGGGAGAGTGTCTATTTACGACTGAAAAGTGCAAATAAAGGTTTTCTTTGGAACTCAGTTCTGGCCTGCCGTACTTCTGTGCTCCACCCTCCCGCTATTTTCCTACAGTGGTGCCAAAACCTGGGACCTGGAGCACAGAGGAGAACAGCCCCATGGAGTCCTCCCCCTTCAAGGACCTGATCCATGCCCTCACCATGGCCCAACAGAGCCAGCACCAGGCGCTGGTCGCCCTCCGGAAGGAACAGGAGCAAAAGTTTGAGGCCCTGGTGCTGGCGCAGCAGGAAGATTGCCAGGCGTTCTGGCACCTCCTCGCGTCGATGGGGTCCACCACCTCCACTGCCACAGGCCCTCCCCACCTCACCCTAATGAAGATGGGCCCGCACGACGACCTGAGGCCTTTCTCGCACTCTTTGAGCAGGCAGCAGTGGCCTGGGGCTGGCCAGTGGAACAGCATGCAGCACGCCTCCTCCCCCTGCTAATGGGCGACGTGCAGCTGGCCGCACTACAGCTCCTCGATGACAGCCGGCTGGTCTACGCAGCCCTCCGCCGGACCATCCTCCAGCGTGTGGGGTGCACCCCGGAACAACAACAACAGCGCTTCTGCGCTCTGTGCCTAGAAGAGGTCAGCCAGCCATTTGGGTTTAGCCAGCAACTCCGGGCTGCCTGCCGGCAGTGGCTGAGGGCTGACAATCGCGACGCCGAGGGAATCATTGATCTGGTGGCGCTGGAACAGTTCATCGCCTGACTTTCCGAAGGAACCACGGAGTGGGTCCAGTGCCATCGCCTGGCGTCGCTGGATCAGGCCATCGAGCTGGCGGAGGACCATTTGGTGGCTGTTCCGACGGCAGGACAGCATGCTTCCTCCCCTCTCCTCTCCTCTCTCTCTCTCTCTCTCTCTCTCTCCCCCTCCCCTTCTGTTCCTCGTCCTCGCCCCATTTCCCACCACAGAGGCGGGGGCTGGCTCCACCCCAGCCGGCCCACCACACCCATGGTGCCCTCCCATTTCCCACTTCCGTGTCTGTCTCTCCCCCCCCTCAGGTGAGTGAGCTCCAGAACGCCAGTGCAGAGAGAGAGCCCGGGCCAGTTTGCTGGTGCTGCAGGGAGCCGGAGCACCTCCAGCATCAGTGCTTGGCAATGGAGGTGGGCACGGTGGTCCGGATCCCCGACGCGCCAGGGACCGCCCTCAATTGTGCTGGAGCGTATGGCATACTGGTGTGTATCCAAGGGGATACTTATCAGGCTTTGGTGGACTCCGGCTGTAATCAGACCTCAATCCACCAAAGCCTGGTGCAAGACGAGGCACTGGGGAGAGCACAATTGGTGAAGGTGTTGTGTGTGCACAGGGATGTTCACAACTACCCATTAGTGTCGGTCCACATTCTATTTTGAGGGGAGAAATTTAGTGTAAAGGCAGCGGTTAATCCTTGCCTTACCCACTCGATAATTTTGGGGACTGATTGGCCAGGATTTTGGGAGTTAATGACTCATTTAGTGAAGACTGGGTCCTGCCATAGTTCAGCAGGGGGAGGTCCCGGTGTGGCATTGACGGGAGCAGCTGTCGCAGAGCCGTCGACGTCATCTCCGCATCAGAGCGAGGAGCGGCAGGCTCCTCCTCCCTCTCTCAGGGAATCCCTCGCGGATTTCCCCTTAGAACAGGCGCGAGATGACACTTTGCGGCATGCGTTTGACCAAGTGAGAGTAATTGATGGTCAAACACTCCAGCCAAATGCCACCCCATCCTTCCCCTATTTCTCCATTATTAAGGGTAGGTTATACCGAGTGACGCAGGACACTCAGACTAAGGAACCGATAACACAGTTTTTAATCCCAAAGAGCCGCCGGGAATTTATATTCCAGACAGCTCACTTTAATCCCATGGCCGGACACTTGGGGCAGGATAAGACACGAGCCTGAATAATGGCCCGGTTCTATTGGCCAGGGATTCACGGCGATGTCCGTAGGTGGTGTATGGCGTGCAGTGAATGCCAGTTAGTAAATCCCGTGGCCATTCCAAAAGTGCCTTTGCACCCTCTGCCATTAATTGAGACCCCATTTGAAAGAATTGGGATGGATCTCGTCAGGCCATTAGATCGGTCAACACGAGGATATTGCTTTATTTTAGTTCTGGTGGTCTATGCAACGCGATATCCGGAAGCAGTGCCTCTTTGCAATATCTCAGCATGTAGCATTGCAGAAGCACTCTTCTGCATCATCTCCCAAGTTGGAATCCCCAAAGAGATTTTGACTGATTAAGGCACTACATTTATGCTACACACTGCGCAAACTGTATGGGTTACTGGGAATTAAGCCTATCTGCACCAGCATTTATCATCCACAAATGGATGGCTTAGTCGAACGGTTCAACCACACCCTCAAGAACATAATTCGGAAATTTCTAAGCGAGGATGCACGCAACTGGGATAAATGGCTCAAGCCCCAGTTATTCACAGTGCGAGAGGTCCTGCAAGCCTCTACTGGGTTCTCCCAGTTTGAATTATTATACGGGCGTAAGCCGTGTAGCATTCTAGATGTGCTGTGTGAAAATTAGGAGGAGGGACCTTCAACAAGTAAAAATGAAATTCAATATGTTATCGACCTGCATGCCAAACTCCACACACTCATGCACCTAACCCAGGAGAATTTGCAGCAGGCCCAAGAACGTCAAGTCCATCTGTACGATAGGGGCACGTGCCTTAGGGAATTCACACCGGGAGATAAAGTACTTGTGTTGTTGCCCACGTCGAGCTCCAAATTGATTGCCAGGTGGCAAGGACCCTTTGAGGTCACATGGTGAGTCGGGGATGTCGAGTATGAGGTGAGGCAAACGGACAGTGGTGGGACGTTACATATTTACCACTTCAATCTGCTAAAACATTGCAATGAGGAGGTCCCCGTGGCGCTGGTGTTGGTGGTTCCAGATAAGGCGGAGCTGACTGATCTCACTAAAAAGAGAGCACCAGATCCGGTCCAGTGGATGGAGCAATGCCAGCGAGCTTTCTCTGAGGTAAAGGCTCTTTCTCTGTGTGGGGGGGCCACTGTTACACTCCCTTGACTTTTCTCTCCCCTTCATTTTGCAAATGGATGCATCGGACAGAGGACTGGGGGCTGTTCTGTCCCAGGAGGTGGAGGGGGAGGAATATCACGTGCTGTACATCAGCCGGAAGCTATCGGTGCATGAGGGCAGGTACAGCAAGATAGAGAAGGAATGCCTCACCATCAAGTGGGCAGTCCTCACCCTTCGCTACTACCTGCTGGGGTGCCCTTTCACCCTCTGTTTGGACCACGCACCCCTGCAGTGGTTCCACCGCATGAAGGATGCCAACACACGGATCACCCGTTGGTATCTGACACTCCAGCTGTTTAAATTCGAGGTGGTCCACAGGCCGGGGGCGCAGATGGACGTGGCGGATTTCCTCTCCCACCAAGGGGGGGAGTCAGCTGCAGGCTGGATGGCTCCCCGGCCAGAGTCGAGCGGTATGTGACAATGGGGGCATGGTCAAGCATTGGTCTGTGAATGGAGGGTGGAGTCAGGGAAGGTAAGTGGTAGTATCACTGCACCTGATATGAATTAACCTGTGTTTGTGTCTCCTCCAGTGACTGCACCCTATAAAAGGAGAGAGAGAGCAGAGAAAGGGAGCTCTCTCCTGACCAGAAATGTGGGTGTGAGAGTGTGTGTGAGCTGAAAAGATATATATATCTTTAAAAATAAAAGTTTGTGTGAGAACTCAGTTCTGGCCTGCCGTACTTCTGTTCTCCACCCACCTGCTCTGATTCTACAATTACATGAGAGGCATAGTTAAAGTATATATCAGTACATATAATATATGTAATCATGTGATAGTATATGATATATAATATTAAGTTAGTATATATAGCAGTATGTATAAAAGTAAGTAGGTAGATTATAACAGTATATAATAAGGTAAAGTACAACATACCACCTTATCTACAAATATCTGTATATACCCATCTATGCATATAATGTACATCTATGTAAGCAGCAGAAAAGTGTAATGGACATGAAAAGAGCACTGTAACTAGTCCTGAGTACAGCAGTGTCACAGAGTCTTATTTTTGCTGAGCCAGGAGGAATTGAACAGTCTAATGGCCCGAGGGACAAAAGACTTCCTCAATCTGTCCGTGGTGCAGGGCAGGGACAACAGTCTGCTGCTGAATGAGCTCCTCTGCCTAATGATGGTGCTGTGCAGAGGGTGGTGAACATTGTCCATGATTAAGAGCAGCTTGCTCAGGGCCCTTCGCTCTGCCACTGATGTAAGGGACTCCAGTTCAGTTCCCAGCACAGAGCCTGCTTTCCTCACCAGTCTGTTGAGCTGTCCAGCATCTTTCTTCTTAATGCTGCCTCCCCAACACACTGCAGCACAGAAGAGGACATTGGCTACCACAGACTGGTAGAACATCAGCAGCAATTTTCGGCAGATCCTGAAGGACCCGAGCCTCCTCAGGAAGTAGAGTCTGCTCCGACCCTTTCTGTAGAGGGTGTCAGTATTCACTGTCCAGTCCAGCTTGTCGTCCAGATGTACACCTAGACTAATGCAGCTGAGCATTGCCTGTGCAGGCAACACAATTCTCCTCATATCGGCATATGCTCTAACACTTACATCTCCTGCTGAGGCTAAGGATGCATTCTATGAGCAGCTATTATCTATCTTATCATCAATTCCATGATCAGACAGTCTATTCATCCTAGGCGACTTTAATGCATGTGTGGGTGCTGACAACTCAGCCTGGGAACGTGTCCTTGGCCCACATGGTATCAGAAAAATGAATGAAAATGGTCAATGTCTCCTAGAGCTCTGCTGTGACCATTCTCTTTGCCTCTCTCATTTTTTGTAGGTAGCACTCACAGTAAAGTCAGATGGCAACATCCTCACTCAAAGCACTGTCACCAACTGTATAACATACTCTGTCAGAGATGGGACCTGAGATATTTGTGCCATGTTCATAGCATGCACAGTGCAGAATGCGACACAGACCATATCCTTGTTTGTTGTAGAACTTCATTCCATCCCAAAAAAGTTCACAGAGCATGACCTGCACCAAAAACCTAGGCTGAACACACTAACTCTTAAATAGTTTAACTGTTGTGACAAGTATCAATCATCGTTGAGGAGTCGCATTGAAGCCTCGGATACTGTTTTCATGGATTCTCCAGCATCCCGATGGAATGCTCTTAGTCGTGCAGTGACATCTACCCTTGTGAGATTGCCCTTGGCATTATTCATCATAAACTACCAGACTGGTTTGTGACCTTTGCTGACATTCTCTATCCTGTCATTGAAGAAAAGAAGAAAGGCCAATTGCTGTACTCAGTGGTTCCATCTTGTGCAAATGCTGACTGCCTAAAACATGTGAGGGCAAAAGTTCAATGTTTATCTCAACAATGCCTTCATCAATACTGGCTGGACCTCTCCTCCCCTATCCAAAATTGTGCAGACTCTGGGAACCTTCAAGGTTGCTACAGTGGCATTAAGGAAGCACTTGGTCCCAAGCCTAGGAAGATTGCTCCTCTCCTCGATCTAAATGGGACCACTCTTACAGACAAGGAACATCAGATGAACCGTTGGGTAGAACATTTCACCAGCCTTTATTTGTACGATATACTGATAGATATAGATATCATCTGAGGCACTCCCCCCCCCGAAACTCTTCACCATCTTGATGCTCCACCTACAGTTGAAGAGAATAAGGATGCCATCAAGCTTTTGAGGCCAAATAAGGCCACTGGAGATGATGGTATCGTATCTGAATTGCTGAAGTATGGTGGGGATGAAGTGATTCGTGAACTTCACAGCATCATCATCTTATGCTGGAACTCTGGCTCTGTGTCAAAAGAATGGCGTGACACAAAAATGATAACACTTTATAAAAACAAAGTTGACAGAAGAGATTGCAATAACTATTGTGCCATTTCCCTTCTCAGTGTCACCCTAAGGTGAACACTAAGGTGTTCGCCCATGTTTTGCAATGTCTAGTCTGCCTCGCTGATTGCATTCTTCCAGAGAGTCAGTGCGGATTCAGGTCAGGACACTCCACCATATACATGGTCTTCGCTCTCTGACAATTGCAAGAAAAAGCAGTTGAACAGAACCGCCCCTTGGTGATGGCCTTCATTGACCTCACCAAAGCTTTTGACCTTGTGAATAGAACCGCACTCTTCACCATCCTCCAGATCATCGGTTATCCTCCTACACTTCTCTCAGTCATCCGTTCTTTTCATGATGGGATGCAAGCAACCGTCACCTTCAATGACACAGTTTCTGATCCCTTTGTTATACAGAATGGTGTAAAGCAGAGCTGTGTGTTGGCCCCCACCCTTTTTGGTATATTTTTCTCAGTTTTGCTGAGACATGCATTTCCTGATCCATCTGACATCTCGCTGTGTACCAGATTGGATGGCTCACTTTTCAATCTTGTGAGACTAAGGGCGAAAACAAAGACTCGGACTCTCCTGATTTGTGAACTTTTGTTTGCGGATGACGCAGTTTTTCTTGCTCACTCTCAGAATGATTTGCAGTCACTGTGTGACTCATTTACATCTGCTTGCACATCATTTGGTGTAATGATTAGTATCACAAAGACCAAAGTGATGTATCATGGCCTTCCGTTACCACCAGTCATTACAATGAATGGCCAGCCTTTGGAAATTATGGATCAATTTTGTTATCTTGGATCGACTGTCTCCAACCCACCGTGCCTTGAGGTTGAGATTAACAAGCATATTGGAAAGGCTGCCTTTATTTTAGGTGGTCTCAACAATTGTGTCTGGGTCAACAAGAAGATCTCCCTCAGTACCAAGGTCAAGGCATATGAGGCTTGTGTTCTCTCTGTTTTACTTTATGGTAGTGGAACTTGGTCAACATATGCCAACCAGGAGACAATTCAAATCTTTCCACCTGAAATGTCTATGCAAAATCACAAATGTAAGCTAGCAAGATAAAATACCTGATAGCAGAATACTTGAAATGTGTGACTCAATTAACTTATACACTGTAATGTGGAAGTGTCGCTTGTGTTGGCTGAGTCATGTGTATCGGATGGAGGACTCTCATCTCATCATCTCTAGCCGCTTTATCCTGTTCTACAGGGTCGCAGGCAAGCTGGAGCCTATCCCAGCTGACT
>JANZLB010000010.1:3926995-3937439 GCA_026167865.1 Notarius quadriscutis
CAACTGTGTGTATTTAAGATACAGCTTGCATCTTAAATACACACAGTTGTGTAAGTGTGGGTGGAATCAGTGACTTGCAGCTTGGTCCTCTTGTTGATGATGGTCTTAGTCACTGGCCTTTCATTTAAACTAAGATCTTTTACCTGACTACATACTGTGACTTGCACTGCCAATTCTTGTGATGTGACTGAAAACCCTTTTGTGTCACAGGTCTGCTACAGGTATGTCTCTTTGATGGCAACAGTGTATAACTTGCTTTTTCATTCACAGGCTCCTTTCCTCTAGGCTCTCCTCAGGCCCCAACACATCCTTTAAATACTAACTAACTGTATTCTAATTATTTTTGTCATGTACATGTACATCAAGAGGGATAAATGCTATAGACATTTTGCAATAAAGGTAAAAATAATTCATAGATTTCTTAATTTATTCATAAATTTGTAGCTAAAAAAGCAGCAGCAGGTTTAAACACAGGACACTGGGAAAACAGCACTTTGCGCGTGCAGAAAAACCTGATGGAAAAAGCCGAAATACAGGGTGTAGCCCAAATTATGTAAGTGAAAGGCCTGGTTGGTAATGCACTTAGCACACACCCTTCCATGGGCCAGCCACTTTGGTCATCACAAAACATTCTTGTGTATCAGTTCATGATTTTATTGGCCCAGCACAAACAATGACATGAAGATATATTGCACCACATGTCCCACATGTCAAAAGATGTGCCCAACTGGCAGTTCTGTCAGGGCTATCCTCCATCCATTGCCCATCATCTCCAACCCTTTTCAAAGGGCTGCCATGGACATTGTGGGCCCTCTAGTAAAGAGTGCCAGGGGCCACTAGTATATTCTTGTTGTGTGTGATTACACCACCAGGTTCCCAGAGGCATTCCCACTCCACACCATCACTGCTCCAGCTGTCCTTCAGGCCTTGGTTCAGCTCTTTTCCAAAGTGGGGATTCTTGATGAGATCCTGATCAACCAGGGCACCAATTTTACTTCCCGCCTGCTGCAGCTGTTTTATAAGCAGTTGGGCATCACAGTGATCCGGACTACACTTTACCACCCTCAGACCAACAGACTGGTGGAGAGGTTCAGCCAGACACTAAAGAGGATGTTGCAGAAGTTTGTGGATGACACCTGGAAAGACTGGGACTGCTGGCTGCCTTTCCTACTGTTTGCTTACAGGGAGGTGCCACAGATGCCCACTGGGTTTTCTCCCTTTGAACATCTGTATGGCTGGGATATTCAGGGCCCTTTGGACTTACTCCAAAAGAGCTGGGAAGTACCTGAGTACCCTCAGCCAGAGACCAAGCCGTGGTTAAGTTTGTACTGCAGATGAGAGATCAGTTGGCCCAATACAATGATGAGGCTGAGGAGAATCTGAGAGAGGCCCAAAAGAAGCAGAAAACCTGGTATGACCAGCATGCATGTCATTGCGACTTGCAGCCAGGGCAACAGATGCTGCTTCTGCTTCCTTCCTCCAGCAACAAGTTGTTGGTTAAATGGCAGGGTCCTAATATGATCATCTGATGGATGGGCCCGGTCACACATGAAGTCCATCATTCCATCAAGAAAAAGCCCAAGCAAACCTACCATGTGAACCTGTTGAAGGAGTGGAAAGAGCCAGTCAGCTGGACACCGGAGGTTGGCTGGCTGGTGAAAGAGGTAGAAATGGAGGAGGAAGACAACCCAGGTGTGGCTATAGTGACTGAAGCTTCTTGCCCTGTGCTGGTTCATCTGACTGCTGAGCAGGCTGCTGACCTTTGCCAGGTGTTCCAGGAGGTGCCGTCCCTCTTCACTGCCATACCGGGTAGGAGCACTCTCATAGAACTTGCCATCTGACTAAAGGAGGGTCAACCTATCTGCCAGCAACCATACCAGGTTCCACAGTAGCTGGTGGACAAGTTATGGCAGTAGGTGGATGCCATGCTGAAACTAGGGGTTATTGTGCCATCCAATTCAGAATGGTGTAGTCCAGTTGTCATGGTCTTCAAGAAAGATGGTTTTTTGAGGATCTGCATTGACTTCCGGAAACTCAACACCATCTCAGAGTTCAATGCATACCCCATGCCCAGGATTGATGACCTGCTAGAGAAAATCAGGTCAGTGACACACACCACAATCCTTGACCTGTGTAAAGGGTACTGGCAAGTGCTCCTGGAGCCTTCCAGCAGACCATACACTGCATTTCACGCACCTGCAGGCCTATTCCAGTTCACAGTGATGCCTTTTGTTCTTCATGGAGCCCCAGCCACCTTTCAGAGGTTGATGGACAAAGTCCTCCAAGGGTGTGAAGATTGTAGTGCTGCCTACCCCCATGATGTGGTAATCAGCAGCGCCTAGAAAGAGCATGCCCAGGGTTTGAGGTGGGTCCTGGAGAGGATCCAGAATGCTGGACTAACCCTCAACATTAAAAAGTGTGATTGGGCTTGACAAGAGACAAGGTACCTGAGCTACCAGCTGGGAGGAGGAGAAGTGAGACCACAGGTGGATAAGGTGGAAGCTATCTAAAATTGCCCTTGTGATCAGACCAAAAAGGAGGTGTGAACATTTCTGGGACTAACTGGAGTGGTACAGAAGGTTTTGTGCACAGGTACTCTGCTCACTGGCAAGGATCAGAAAAACCTGGTGGCCTGGACAGAAGAATGTGTGAGAGCATTCCACACCCTCAAAGCCTGTCTGTGCTCTCCACCAGTGCTTCAAAGCCCTGATAAGCAGTTCCTGGTTTAGGTGGATGCATCTGCTGTTGGCATGGGAGCTGTTCTGGCTCAGGGAGAACTGGGGGATGAGTGACCCAACCTGTACTTGAGCTGCAAACTTCTGCCCTGAGAAACTAGGTACTCAGTGGTGGAAAAGGAAGGCCTGGTGATCAAGTGGGCATTAGAAAGCCTTCAGTATTACCTGCTGGGAAGAGAATTTGACCTGGAAACGGACCATCATGCCCTCACCTGGATCAATTCAATGAAGGATCACAACTTCCACTTAACACGGTGGTATCTGCCCCTGCAGCTGTTCAAATTTACCATTCGACAAGGTCTGGCAAGTCCAATACGGTGGCAGACTACTTGTCCAGATTGCCAAACTTTGTTAATCTCTGGGACGAGGGCAATGGTGTGACAGTAGCCCATCATGAGGTGCGGCACATACACGCATAGCTGAAGTGAATCTGTTTTCATTCTCACAATAACTGTTCATCCCGTTTCAATTGTATTGTTCAATTAGTCATTTTAGGTCACCAAGGGTGCACACTTGCCTTCCTAAAGAACCACTTTACTTGCCATAAAATCATCTTTGGGTTTTACTCACCACTTCACTCTATAATTTATCTGCCATCTGTACTGCATTTATTTAAACAGAGTAAACATCATCGTGCTTAAAAAGCCTCATTGACGGGGTGCTCGTGGGTGACATCAGTATAATTTTGCAGGTTTTTTTTTAAACTTCTTCCCGGCTTTATTGGTCAGAGTGATATTGGGGCCTGAATTATGTTTATCTTTATTTTTTTCTTATTTTATTTATTAGAATTAGGCTTGCCTGGATTAAATTATTATGGATTACGCTGGTTTTCATGGGTATAGGAGAAGCCTGGGGCCTATAAAAGGGAGGCTACCTCTAAATTAGAGAGTAGTTGCTGGAGTTACACAGGAGGTAACATCTCTGGAGAGACTTTGCCAGTAAATGAAGTACTGTGTATAAATAGTTTTTTTTCCCCTTTCCCCTCTTTTATGGACTTTTGCATTTTTCTTGTATATATTTATATAATTTTTTCACTTATTTCTTGTTGTACTTGGGAAACAAGCACAGTAAACACCAGCATAACTGGAATTACGACTACACCATTGTTTTTTGGAAAGGAGAAATTGAACCTCACGACATTATCTCCTGGTACAAATTCCCTTAACTTGTCCCCTGTTGTACAGGTGAGATTGATGTTCTTGGGCCTGTAGCAAATTCTCCTGGGTTATGCGATTCAGCACATGGGGTTTTGTTCTCAGATCAAGAATTTATTGAATTTCATTTTTGCTTTGAGAAGGCCTCTCCTCCCAAGTTTCTCTAATGATGCCTAAGACACCATGGGGCTTGCGCCCATACAGCAATTCAAATGGGGAAAACCTGGTGGAGGCTTGTGGAACCTTGTGCACTGCAAACAATAGAGGGTCTACCCACCTGTCCCATTTTTTAGCATCCCTGTGAATGAACTTAGGAATCATATTTTAAGTGTTTGGTTAAATTGTTTGGCCAGCCTGTCTGTTTGCAGATGCTAAACATGAGTACCTATTGATTTAATCCCCAATAATTCATACAATTTGCTCAGTGTGCGTGACATAAAAGTAGTGCCTTTATCAGTCAGGATTTCTTTCCAAATCCTGACTCAGGAGATAATGCAAAAGTGTCTCCACAACACTTCATGCTGAGATATTGCAAGGAGGCACTGCTTCCAGATATCGCATTGCATAATCAACTATGACTAACACAAAGCCATATCCATGTGCAGATCGATCTTATGGCCTGATGAGATCCACACCAATTCTTTTGAAGGGGCTCTCAATCATTGGCAATGGATGCAATGGTGCTTTTGGTGTGGCCGATTTCACCAGCTGACATTCATGACAGGCCGCATACCACCTGCAGACATCAGCGTGAATCCCTGGCCAACAGAAACAGACTGTGAGATAATTTTGTGTTTTATCCTGCCCCAAATGTGCAGCCATAGGATTATGATGAGCCACATGGAATAAAAGTTCCCTACAGCTCTTTGGGACCAACAACTGTGTCATCTTTTCTTTGCTTTGAGTGTCCTGTGTCACTCAATATAACCCATCCTTAAGTTCAACGGTGTGTTTTTTTTGTCATTTCAACCATATACAGTTGGTACAGTACACAGTTAAAATGAAACAATGTTTTTCCAGGACTGTGGTGCTACATTAAACATCACAGGACTACAATCTACAATACAGCATAAAGTGCAAGAGTGCAACGAGTGCAACACTGCAGACAATAATAACACAATGGGCAGACAATAAATGGACAATAAATGACACAAACAACAAAGTGCAGACACAAACAACATAAGGTGCAGAATTGAGTGTGCATATTGAGGTAGTACGAAAAGGGAATAAATAAATGTAAACCTTGTTGTGAGAGAGACATTGTAAACACTGTAAAGTAATAGTGTAATATTGTCCACTGTGCAAAGATTGCAGTGTGAGTGGTGTGTTCAACAGTCCATGTGTATCAGTCCAGTCCCTCAGATTTGAGGAGTCTGATGGCATGTGGGAAGAAACTGTTACAGAGTCTGGCTGTGAAGGCCCAAATGCTTTGGTACCTTTTTCCCAGATGGCAGGAAGGTGAAGAGATTGTGTGAAGGGTGTGTGGGGTCAGCCATGATGCTGGTGACTTTCTGGATGCAGCGTATGGTGTAAATGCCCATGATGGAGGGAAGAGAGAGTCCAAAGATCTTCTCAGCTCTCCTCACCATCCTCTGCAGAGTCTTGCAATCTGAGGTGGTGCAATTCCCAAACCAGACTGTGATGTAGCTGCTCAGAATGCTCTCAATAGTCCCTCTGTAGAATATTGTGAGGATGGGAGATGGGTTTTCCTCAGCCTCCACAGGAAGTAGAGAGACTGCTGGGCTTTCTTGACAATGGAGCTGGTGTTGAGGGACCAGGTGAGGTTCTCTGCCAGATGAACACCAAGGAATTTGGTGCTCTTGACATTCTCCATAAGTGAGACATTGATGTACATTGGAGAGTGGTCACTCCCTGCTCTTCTGAAGTCAACAACCATCTCTTTTGTTTTGTCCATGTTCAGAGACAAGTTGTTGACTCTGCACCAGTCCAGCAGCCATTGCACCTCCTTTCTGTATGCTGACTCATCGTTCTTACTGAAGAGATCCACCAGTCATGTCATTGGCAAACGCGATGATGTGATTCAAATTGTGAGTTGCTGTACAGTCATGAATCAGCAGAGTGAACAACAGTGGACTAAGCACACAGCCCTGAGGGGCCCCAATGCTCAGTATGGTGGTGCTGGAAGTTCTGCTCCCAATCCACACTGACTGAGGTCTCTCAGTCAGGAAATCCAGGATCCAGTTGCAGAGGGAGGTGTTCAGGCCCAGCAGGCTCAGCTTTCCGATTAGCTACTGAGGAATGATTGTGTTGAATGCTGAAGTCTATGAACAGCATTCAAATGTATGTGTTCTTCATGTCCAGGTGGCTAAGGGCCAAATAAAGGGTGATGGCTATGGCATCATCTGTCGACAGGTTATGGTGATACACAAACTGCAAGGGGTCCAGTGAGGGAGACAGCAGGGTCTTTATGTGCTTCATGACAAGCCTCTCGAAGCACTTCATAATGATGGGTGTGAGTGCAACGGGACAGTAGTCATTGAGGCAGGACACTGAAGACTTTTTCAGCATGGTGATGACGGTAGTGGTCTTGAAGCATTTTGGAATGATGGCGTTGCTCAGGGAGATGTTGAAGATGTCAGTGAGAACATCTATCAGCTGGTCCACACATCCTCTGAGCACTTTACTGGGAATGTTGTTTGGTCCAGCAGCCTTCCCTGGGTTGACTCTGCATAGAGTTTTCCTAACATCAGCTGTGGTCAGACCCAGCACCTGGTCATTGGGAGGAGGGATGATCTTCCTTGCTGTCATGCATAGAAGCTGTTCAGTGCATCTGGAAGAGAGGAATCATTGTCACAGGCAAGTGGTGTTGTCCTGTAGTTTGTGATGGCCTGGATGAACTGCCACATGTGCTGTGTGCTGCTGCTGTCCTGGAAGTAGCTGTTGATTCTCTGGGCATGTGTGTGCTTTGCTGCTCTGATGGCCTGAGACAGTTTGGCCCTCGCTGCTCTTAGGGCTGCTCGGTCACCTGCTCTGAAGGCAGCATTTCGGGTCGTCAGTAGTGCATGCACCTGTGCAGTAATCCATGGCTTCTGGTTGGAGTGAGTGGCAATGATCTTAGAGACAGTAACATCATCAATGCACGTGTAGCTGATCACTGATGCTGTGTACTCCTCTAAGTTAGTGCAGTTGCCATTGGTTGCAGCCTCCTTAAACATATCCCAGTCAGTTTTCTCAAAACAGTCCTTGAGAACTGGCTTCTTCTGGCCAGGTTTTCACCTGCCTTAGAACTGGTTTGGAGTGTCTGACAAGCGGTGTGTATGCTGGAATTAGCATAACAGAGATGTGGTCTGAGTAGCCGAGGTGAAGGTGAGGCTCCGCCCAGTCTGCACCGGGAATGTAAACAAGATCCAGCGTGTTCGCCCCTCTCATTGCAAAGTCCACAAACTGATGAAATTTAGCGATATTTAATAATATAAAAGTACAGGAAGGAAAGTGCAGCTTTAGGCTGGAGGATTTGGCCATCAATTACTTGGGTCATTCTATGAAACGGGTGACTGTTCCACTTTGCAATTTTCAAAATTTTCACCTATGGCAAACTTTTTTTTAAGACATCCACATTATGAAAGACATATTAAACCTTGAAAAAAAAAAAACATATTTTCCCACCTCATGCATTAAGTCCTTCTTAATACCATGGATATAAAAAGTGTACACACCCTGTTAAAATCATAGGTTTTTCTGATGTTAAAAAATGAGACCACAATAAATAATTTTAAAGCTTTTCCCAGCTTTAATGTGACCTATAACCTGTACAATTCAATTGAAAAACAAACAAATCTGTTAGGGGGAAAATCATAAAAATAAAAAATAAAAAACTTACAATAAGCTGGTTGCATTAGTGTGCACACCCTTAAACTAATACTTTGTTGAAGCACCTTTTGATTTAATTACAGCATTCAGTCTTTTTGGAGCACAGTGAAGGCAGTCATCATGAAGTGGAGAAAATATGGGACAACAGTGACTTTATTGATAACTGGGCATCCCTCCAAAATTGATGAAAAGACAAGAAGATAACTGGTCATGGAGGCTGCCAAGAGGCCTACAGCAACCCTGAAGGAGCTGCAGGAATTTCTGGCAAGTCCTGGTTGTGTAATACATGTGACAGCAATCTCCCATATTCTCCATGTCTGGACTATGAGGTAGGGTCTAAGAAAAACATCCAGGCCTGGCTAAATTTTGCAAAAAAATAAATACATAAATTCTCCCAAAAGCATGTGGGAAAATGTGTTATGGTCTGATGAAACCAAGGTTGAACTTTTTGGCCATAATTCCCAAAGGCATGTTTGATGCAAAAACAACACTACACATCACCAAAAGAACACTGTACCCATGGTGAAACATAGTGGTGGCAGCATCATGTTTTGGGGTTGTTTTTCTTCAGCTAGAACAGGGGCCTTAGTCAAGGTAGAGGAAATTATGAACAGTTCTAAATACTAGTCAATATTGGCCCCAAACCTTCAGGTGTCTACTAGAAAGCTGAAGGTGAAAAGGAATTTCAGCACGACAATGACCCCAAGTGTTACAGCCCATCAGCACTGACTGTAACATAGAAGGGAGGCACATGCAAAAACAGCTCAAACAATTGGGGTATATTTATTAAACGTAAACAAGGGATCAAAAACAGGAAAGGGGAAATAAAAAATGCCATAAGTAACCATGGAATCACCTCCTCCTAGTCAGTACCTACATCTAAACAGTAAGAATGCAGCATAGTTTTGAAGGTTTGATGGTATCGCTCCAAAACCCCTTGGTTCTCAGGATGGTAAGCAGACAATGTAACATGTTTAATTTGGAGCAACTTTAGAACCTGGGAGAAAGTGCGTGACGTGAAATTGGTTCCTTGGTCACTTTGAATGATTTTCAGCAGGCCAACGAAAGAAAAGAATTTTAGTAACACCCTGGTCACCGCTCGAGTGGTAACTTTTCTTAGTGGCACAACCTCTGGGAAGTGAGTTGAAGTGCACATTATTGTGAGTAAATATTAATACCCGCTCTTAGATTGTGGGAGCAGACCGACACAGTCTATGATTACCCTCTCAAACGGCTCACCAATGGCAGGGATTGGATAAAGAGGAGCAGGGTAAATAGTCATATTCGGCTTGCCATCAACCTGGCAGATGTGGCAGGTCTTACAGTACTGTTTAACATTGCACTTTAGTCCTGGCCAATAAAAATGACGACGTATTCGGTCATATGTCTTATTTACTCCCAAATTAAAGGTGACCTCCCAGTCAATGGACAATAACTCTTGCACCTCAAATATAGACTGCACCTTTAATACAGACTATTTATATATAACATTTTATCTGCACTTTACTGTTTTTACTATTTATGTTGAATATATTTTCTTGTGACTGTGACATGTAGCTGCTATAAGAGAGATGCTGCCAAACGGAATTCCGTTGTATTCTTGTACAATGACAATAAAGCTTCTTCTTCTGAATGTGTGTGAATTTGGGAGACAGCCTGATGACCATGGAACCATTGAGGATGTGGCAGTGGTGCGAGTGTTGAGGCAGGGAGCAGATGCAGTGCACTTCATCGGCTCAGCTTTAGACGAAGGCCGCGAGGTTCGGCTCAAGGTGGACTGGGAGCGTAGGTTTGATCACATGCAGCAGCATTCAGGTGAGCATGCAACAACACACACATTTTACTACTGGTAATTAGCAGCCATGCATTTACATTATAGTGCCAAACTGGCAAAGAATTCCCATCCAGTGTTCGAAGTCACATTACATAATACTGCAATATGTAAGGAATGAAACATGACAGTGTGAGCTGTTATAGAAAAATAATCAACAGCATGGTGGTAAAATGCATCCAGATGTGAAGAAGTAGTTGGTTATTTTCTACCTGCACACCCTAAATGTTTTATTCCACTTATACCGTAGCAATTTGCCAGCTATTGCAATTTGTTTTATTTATTAAAAACGTACATTTTATCCATTTATATTTACATTTTATATTGCATAATGTCCGTGAAACAAGTTATCCGTAACACTGATATTATAGCAGCTATAAACAGTCATTCCTTCACCAGCTTCTCTTTTTTTTCCATCTTGACGTTAATAAGAAAAAAAATTTATACATTATGTCAAATTACAGAGAATGCGCAAAAGTGCAACGTTGTGAAGATTTTCTTGTGACCGAAAACTTAGTTATAGCTTTTTACGTCTTACTCTTCAGGGCTTGACATTAACTTTTAAACCCACTTGCCCTATTTTGCGTTTACTACTTTTTTGTTGTTGTTTTGTTTTTTAGGAAAACCATAGAAAAGTTGTGAATTGCAACATCAGATGAAGATCACACATTGAGTTGAAGTTTGATTATTGATGAAGTTTATAATTACGTTTGGTTATTGGCTACTTTTTACTTGTAACGGACAATAACACTTTTATCCAAAATAGTTTTTCCTGCCTTAGTTGGTTTATTTTCATTTCACATGCATGCAGCGTGTTTGTGTAGAACTCTCTCAGACTGTAGGTTCATTACTCAATAATGTAGAAATCATAAAATAGAAATCTATAACAAAGT
>JANZLB010000010.1:3992471-4004441 GCA_026167865.1 Notarius quadriscutis
GTCCATAAAAACACCAAGGTTTTTAACCTCACTGTGCAAATATGCAGACAAGGGACCAAGGGTGGGGGTGATACTGGCGGCTGAATTGGAGGGGCCAAAGATGACCACCTCAGTCTTGCTGTCATTCAGCTGAAGGAAGTTTCCTGCCATCCAGTGTTTAATGTCGTTCAGGCAGCTAATGAGGCTGTTTGTGGAGTGGGGATCAGGTGAAGCTGGCAGGTAAAACTGAGTATCATCTGCATAGCAGTGATAGGAAATATTGTGTCTCTTAAAAATTGACCCAAGCAGAAGCATGTATAAAGAAAACAGAAGGGGACCCAGGATGGAGCCTTGAGGGATTCCACATTTGATAGGGGTGGAGGAGGATGAGCAGTTTCCAATCCTGACAGAGAAGTGTCTGTTTGTTAGGTAGGAGTGGAACCATTTTAGTACCTGCCCCTTCAAACCAACATCTTCCTCTAATCTTTTAAAAAGAATGTCATGGTCAATTGTGTCAAAAGCTGCACTTAGATCAAGCAGTACTAAAATAGCACAAGACCCAGAGTCAATAGTGAGAAGGATGTCATTGTGTACTTTTAAAAGAGCAGATTCTGTGCTGTGCACAGATCTAAAGCCAGACTGAAATTTATCATAAATATTGAATGTTTTCAAATAAGAGGAAATCTGGTTAAAAACAACTTTTTCTAGAATCTTTGACATGAAAGGCAGCTTAGAGATGGGTCTATAATTTTTGAGGTTGTCAGAGTCAAGTGAGGGTTTCTTGAGGAGTGGCTGTACAATGGCATGTTTAAAGCTCAAAGGGACACTGCCACTCATTAAGGAGCTGTTGATGAGGGCCAAGACAATGGGACAAAGGATAAAGAAAGCCTCCTTAAAGAGACACGATGGCAGGATGTCCAGAGGGCAGTAAGTAGGCTTCATGTTTTGAACCACTTCTGTTAGCTGTGAGCATGATACTGACTGAAAGTGTTGGAAATGGGAGGTGATGGCACGAGAATCTGAGGGGTCTGATAGTGGGGGAATGATACTGGCTCTTATCTGATCAATTTTGTTGGTGAAGAAGGTTGAGAAGCGCTCACAAGATTCATTAGATGGGGTAAATGTGCCAGCAGTGGTAACAGGATTTAAAATTGAATTTATGGTGTTGAACAGCACTTTAGGTCGGTGGGCATTTGTAGAAATTAAGTCTGAGTAATACTGTTCTTTGGCCTTCCTAACAGTACATTGATACATTTTTAAATTATCCCTGAACAACTCATAAGACACTTGTAGCTTGTCTTTTTTCCCACTTTTGCTCCACCCTCCTACAGGCTTGTCTTGAGGAACGGGTGGAGTCATTTAGCCAAGGGGTGCGCACAAAAGTAAGGTTGGGCCATCTAGGTTTTAAGGGTGCTACAGAGTCTAGAGTGACAGAGCAGGAGGCATTAAACAGGGAGAGTAGCTCCTCTGTATCATTACAGGATAGGACAGAAGAAATGTGCTGAGCTTGTGAGACCATGAAAGTATTAGAGAAATGTAAGGCTGTGGCAGAGTTTATGCACCTGGTCAGCGAGGGGAGCAGTGGAGGGCTTGGACTGAGGTGGGGTAAAGAGGAATCAAACATGATCAAGGAGTGGTCAGAGACTCCCGTGTCAACCATTTCAAGACCAGACACAGAGGCCAGAGGATAGGACAAGATCTAAAGTGTGGCCCTTATAATGTGTTGGACCAGAGACAGGTTGACAGAGACTGAAAGAGTCAATTAAGTTTACAAATTCTTTAACCATGGGTTTGGTTGGGCAACAAACATGTATATTAAAATCACCTAATATTAAGAGTTTATCAGATTGGGAGGCCAGAGTCGATAAGAGGTCGGAGAACTCTTGAATAAACAGGCTGTTGGTTTTAGGAGGTCTGTAGACAAGAGAAATAATATAGGAACTGAGACATGGATTTTGAGAACCTGAAGTTCAAAAGAGGAATAAGTATCAGTGGGCACAAATTTACAATTAAGGCAAGTTTTAAAAATGGTAGCTATACCACCCCCATGGCCAGTCAGTCTAGGTGAGCTCAGGAAGCTGCAGTGGGAGGGGCAGAGGTCTCCAAAAGGAGCGATGTCCCCAACAGCTAACCAAGTCTCTGTTAAAAATAAAAAGGCCAGCATACAAGACGACATAATGTCATTTAAAATAAATGTCTTCTTTGTTAGAGACCTAGCATTGAACAGAGCATATTTGGCGTTAAATGAGTCAGATCGTTATGTAGTTGCTGCTGGTAAAATCCTGTGGAACGTCAGGGAACGCAGGTTTTAAACATCAGCTCCACCATGGGACACTCTGTTTACAGGGAGGGAGCATGGCAACCAGTGGACAGGGATATAGTTAGTGGGAGGCAGAGGAGCAGGGCTCGATGGTAATGTCGTAAGGTTTCCATAATTTATGCCTCCCTTTCTGAATGCTGTAGACGAAGGACAAGTTGACGTTGTGGATATTCGGGTGGGGATGACACCCGAGAATTCTGTATAACAACAGACTTTGCGACGAGAACCTCTGTGTATGTAGCGAGGCCGGCGAGCAATGGAAAGGTCGACGCACAGGCTGCAGACATCCACATTTAGACGGAGGGATGACGAGTTAATTTTTAGCAGTTCGGCTGGGATATACGATAAGCCCATGGCCACACATTAGGTTAGAGAACACTCAACAGTAACGCTACATAAAATCCACAGCAATCGGCAGAAAAGTTTGAGGCTACTCCAACTTTCAGCGCCAGAACGCATCTTGAAAAACTCCCCATAAAATGATAGGTTAGCTAACTATACACAACCACATTTTAACCTCGATAGGCCAACAACCTGAGCACACAGACTGACACAAGTCAGTGAGGGCAGTGGTGACTACCAGCACTGGCTATAGTACATACCCGAGCACAAAAATGAGAAAGGGAAAACTTACACATGCCTATGCCAAGCAGTCTGAGTTTGTTCACGGCTGAGAGGGCTCAAGTTAGGCCGGTGTAATCGTTGGTGTTACCCACAGGAGAGAAAGCAAGTTCCAGCTGAAAGAAGCAATCCAACATTTATTTAAATTGGTCCAACGATAGTAATCCCAGGTTAGCTTATGTCCATTTAGTATACGTCCATAAAAAGCGAGTAGATCCAAGTAGACTCCAAACAAAGTTTACAGCAGAGGATCAGGTCCAGTGAGCAGTGGCAGACAGACACGCCAGCATACACTCCTGGAAGTTACATGCAGCCAAGATATTCTCCAAGTTAGACCTGCACAGTGCATACAACCTGGTTAGGATCCGAGAGGGAGACAAATGGGAGACAGCCTTTAGTACAAACACTGGCCATTTTGAGTACCAGGTAATGCTTTATGGCCTCTCTTTGGTGCCAAGCATCTTTCAATGCAAAATAAATGACATGCTTCGAGACATGTTGGGGAGATACATAGTGGCTTACATTGATGACATCCTGATATACAACCCCAGATGAAGAAAGCCATCTCGGGCACATCAGATCAGTGCTCCAATGCCTACTAGAGAATCACCTTTATGTCAAGGCTGAAAAGTGCAAATTCCACACATATCAGATCTCCTTTTTGGGGTACATCAATGCAGAGGTAGTCAATATGGATCTCTCTAAGGTATCTGCAGTTACATCCTGGCCAGTACCCACCTCAGTCAAGGAACACCAATGTTTCCTAGGTTTTGCCAGCTTCTATTGTCGCATCATTAGAAGTTTTAGTGCAAGTGCTGCACCTTCCCTGTTGAAGAAGGGACTCAAGTGCCTCCACTGGATTCCTACAGCTGAAGCTCAAGACCACTTTCACCATGGCCCTGATACTTCAACATTCTGATCCTACCTGACCATTCACTGTAGAAGTCAACACGTCTGAGACCAGTGTAGGAGGTGTCCTCTCACAGTGCTTTAGAGAGAAACCCAAGTTCCACCCAGTAGCATTCTTTTCAAGGAAGCTCACTCCTGCAGAGAGAAACTATGATATTGGGAATTGAGAATTACTAGCAATCAAGCTAGCCCTGGTTGGAGGGAGCTATGCACCCCTTCATTGTACTAACAGACCATAAGAACATCAAATATCTTAAAGACAAAATGACTCCATCCATGTCAAGCCAGATGGGCATTATTTTTCACATGCTTCCGTGTCACAATATCCTATTGTCCAGGCACCAAGAATACCAAGACAGATGCCCTGTGTCAGATCTACAACTCATCTCCTCACAACCCTGAACCTCATCCTATCCTAGCACCTGAATTACCTGGAGGAAACAATCACATGGGACCTAGACAAGGAGATAAAGGACTCTTAACCTCAGACACCTCTAGAGAACTGTCCACCCGGTGTCCTATACATCCCAAACCACCTCAGAGATAGACTCATTACATGGGCACATGCATCTTCCACCACAGGTCATCCAAGCAGCCATTGCACGCACCAACTATTGAAAAACAAGTACTGATGGGAGAACATGCTGACAGAAATTAATTGTTTCATTTCTTCATGCACTCAGTGTGCCCAGGCCAAGGTACCATGAAACCCTCTTACCAGCAAGTTATTCCCCCTCCCAGTACCCCAAAGACCCTGGTCCCACCTGGCTGTTGACTTTATCATGGACCTACCACCTTCCCAAGGCAACACAATCATCATGGTCATCATAGACAGATTTTCCAAAGCACTTAGACTCATTCCATTACCTGGTATCCCCATAGCCTTCTTAACCACTGAACTTTTATTCCAACGTGTGTTCAAATACTTTGGCATCCAGGAGGACATAATCAGTGACCATGGTCCTCCGTTCATTTCCTGACTATGGGCCTGTTTCATGGAGTGGTTAGGAGTCTCAGTGAGCCTCACATCCAGATACCATCCTCAGTCTAATGGCCAGG
Organism: Notarius quadriscutis; assembly: GCA_026167865.1. Classification (NCBI taxonomy): domain Eukaryota; kingdom Metazoa; phylum Chordata; class Actinopteri; order Siluriformes; family Ariidae; genus Notarius; species Notarius quadriscutis. The sequence continues at coordinate 3,997,360 of JANZLB010000010.1, forward strand.
TAGAACGGGCTAACCAGGAAGTAGGGTGCTTCCTTAGAATCTCTTGTATGTGGAACCAGGGGGACTGGGCACAATTCATTCCATGGGCCAAGTATGCTCAGAATTCTCTTAAGCACTCAGCAACATAACTAAGACCCTTTCAGTGCATACTCAGCTACCAACCTCCCCTGTTCCCATGGGTTGACACACCTGCATGGGTATAAGGAATGGACAAATGGTTTTCATGGAGCCATAGGATATGAGGGGAGGTTCATCAATGCATTGAATCAGTCAGTGCCAAGTGTAAAGAATACACCAAAAAGCACAGACGAAATAACCCAGAATTTTCTCCAGGTGACCATGCATGGGTTTCCACTAGAGACCTCAGGGAACGTAATACATGCAGGAAACTGCAGGCACACTACATTGGACCATACAAGGTACTCTGGTGCATAAATGAAGTCTCGTACAGACTTGAGCTCCCACCCCACAGCCGCATATCACCCCCATTCCCTGTTTCATGTCTAAAATGTGCAATCCAAGGTTATCTATCTGAGAACACTCCCACCCAAGAATATCCCCCCAAGCCTAAAAGGGGAACCCATCTACCAGGTAAACAAGAGCCTAGACTCTAGATGCAGAAGAGGACAACTAGAGTACCTGGTAGATTGGGAAGGCTACAGACCCGTGGAGCGAAGCTGGGTGGGAGCCAAGGGCATTTTGGACCCTCTCCTGACACAAGAATTGTTTAGTTTGTGTGTGTGTGTGTGTGTGTGTTGTAGGGACAGAGAATAGAAAAGGAGGGAGAGAGCAGAGAGAGGAGAGCTCTCCCAACCAGAACATGTTTGTGTGCATGCGTGTGTGACTGTGTGTGAGCAGCAAGTGAGTGAAGCTGAAAAGCAGCATAATAAGGAAAAATAAAGGTGTGTAAGAATATTAGCTCCTGTTTGCTGTACTTCTGTATGCCACCCACATCAAGGACTTATTACAGTGGTGCTGAAACCCGGGAGTATGGAAGGGAACAACCACATGGAGTACTCCCCATTTAAGGAGCTCATCCATGCCCTTGCTACTGCCCAGCAGAGCCAGTATCAAGTGCTGACCACCCTCTGGAAGGAGCAAGAGCAATGCTTTGAAGCCTTGATGCTGTCCCAGGAGAAAGATCACCAGGCATTCTGGCATCTGCTCACATTGACAGGGGCTTTGACTGTGACTATAGTGGACCCTCCTCATGTCACCCTCACGAAGATGGGCCTGCATGACGATCCAGAAGCCTTCATTGCTCTCTTTGAGCAAGCAGCCGAAACATGGGGGTGGCTGCTCGAGCAGTGCGTGGCGCGCCTCCTCCTGCTCCTTACTGGCGAGGCACAGCTTGCAGCGCAACAACTCCCTGCTGACAGCCGGCTTACGTATGCCGACCTAAAGAGAATCATCCTGCAGCATGTCAGTCGCTTCCCAGAACATTGCCAGCGCTTCCGGAGGCTGACATTGGAGGAGGTCGGCCAGGAGGCTGGTCATTTGGTTGCATTCAGCCAACAATTCTGGGACACCTGCCGGTTGTGGCTGAGGGCGGAAGACCGTGATGCTGACGGGATCATCGATCTGGTGGTACTGGAACAGTTCATCTCTCGACTTTCAGAAGGAATAGTGGAGTTGGTCCAATGTCTTCACTTGGCATCACTAGAACAAGCCATTGAGCTGGTGCAGGACCATCTGGTGGCGGTTCCAACTGCAGGCAGATGAGGTGCCTCTCCTCATTTCTTTCCTCTCTCTCATTTTTCCCACTGTCTCTCTCCTTCCCTTCCCTGCCCCATTCCCCCACCATGGAGGCGGGGTCTGGCTCTCCTCCAGCTGGCCCATTGCATCCATGGTGTCCTCCCATTTCCCTCTTCCATGTCTGTCTTCTCCCCCTCAGGTGAGTGACACTCATAGCACCAGTGCAGAGGGAAAGCCTGGGCCGGTGTGCTGGCACTGCAGGGAGCCAGAGCATCTCCAGAATCAGGGCTCCATGTTGGAGGTGGGAGCTGTGATCCAGATCCCTGATGCGCCAGAGCCTGCTCCTGCTCAGGCCGGAATGTATCGCATACCGGAAAGTGTTCAATGGGATACATCTCACACATTGGTGGATTCCAATTGTAATCAGACCTCAATTCACCAAAGCCTGGTGCAAGCTGAGGCACTGGGGACAGCACAAGCGGTGAAGCTGTTGTGTGTGTGTGTGTGTGTGTGTGTGTGTATATGGGGATGTTCACACTTCTCCTTGAGTGTCTGTCCAATTTCTATTCCAGGACCAAAAGCCTAGAATAAAGCAGTGTTCAATCCTCGTCTCACCCACTTGCTGATTTTGGGGACTGATTGGCCAGGGTTTCAAATCTTAATGGAACACATAGTAGGGGGTGGGTCCTGCAGTAATACATCATGGGGGGGATCCCAGTGTGGCACTGACTGGAGAAGCTATCACAGAGCCATCCACATCATCACTGCTTCAGGGTGATACGAGGAGTGAGGAGGAGCTCGCTCCTCCTCCTGCTCTCAGTGATTCCTTCGAGGATTTCCTTTTAGAGCAGTCATGAGATGAGACTCTATGGCATGCATTTGACCAAGTGAGTACTCGATGGTCAAACTTTCCAGCCAAATGCGGCACCCACCTTCCCGTACTTCACAATTATTAAAGATAGACTGTATGGAGTGATGCAGGACACTCAAACTGGTGAACAAATAACCCAATATTAAATCCCTAAGAGCCATAGGCAACTTGAGTTCCCTGCGGCTACTTTAATCCCATGGCCAGACAGTTGGGGAAGGATAAAACACGAGCCCGAATAATGGCCCAGTTCTATTGGCCAGGGATTAATCAGGATGTTCGTCAGTGGTGTGCGGCATGCCTCAAATGACAATTAGTAAATCCCATGGTCACTACAGAAGTGCCTTTGTGCCCGCCCCCTCTAATCAAGACCACCTTTGAGAGAATTGGTATGGATCTCGTCAGGCCATTAGATCGGTCAGCATGAGGATTTAGCTTTATTTTAGTTCTGGTGGACTATGTAATGCCATATCCCTAAGCGGTGCCTCCCCGCAATATCTCAGCATGCAGTATTGCAGAGGCATGCTTCCATATTATCTCCCAGGTTGGGATTCCAAAAGAAATCCTGACAGACCAAGGCACTATGTTTATGTCATGCACACTGCACAAACTATGAGTTATTGGGAGTTAAATCTATTTGCACCAGCATTTACCACCCACAAATGGATGGTTTGGTAGAGAGGTTTAATTAAACACTTAAATTTAATTTAGAAATAATTGGGACAAATGGGTCAAGTACCTGTAATTCACAGTACGAGAGGTCCTGCAAGCCTCCAAGGGATTTTCCCCATTTGAATTATTATATGGGTGAAAACCATGCAGCATCTTGGATGTGCTGCGGAAAAATTGGGAGGAGGGGCCTTCACATAGTAAAAATGAAATTCAATACATTCTCAAACCTGCGTGCAAAGCTCCATGCCCTCACATACTTAACCCAGGAGAATTTGCAGCAGGCACAAAAACGTCAAGCCCGGCTGTACAACAGGGGCACGCGCCTTAGAGAGTTCACTCTAGGAGACAAAGCACTCATGTTTTTGCCCACATCGAGCTCCAAATTAGTCACTAAGTGGCAAGGGACCTTCGAGGTCACATGGTGAGTCAGGGACGTTGACTATGAGGTGAGGCAAACTGATAGGGGCGGGGCACTGCAAATATACCACCTCAACCTATTGAAATGCTGGAATGAGGGGTCCCTGTGACATTGGCAGTTCCAGAGAAGGTGGAGCTGGGGCTGGAGGTAAAACAACCAAAACCACAAACCAAAACTGCTCTGGTCCTTTGTGGAGACCACCTCTCACTGGCCCAACTCACTAAGGTGGCCAAATTGCAGGAGGAATTTTCTGATGCGTTTTCACCCCTTCCCAGCTGCACTCACCTTGTAGAACACCACATTGAAACACCCCTGGGGGTGGTAGTGCATAGCCGCCCTTACTGCTTACTCAAACACAAAGAAAAGGTGGTTTGGGACAAACTCAAGGCCATGCTCGACATGGGCATAATCGAGGAGTCACAAAGTGACTGGAGCAGCCTGGTGGTCCTGGTACCCAAGGCCAATGGGTCAGTCCGGTTCTGTATAGACTATAGATTAGTCAATGCATCTAAATTTGATGTGTACTCCATGCTTTGCATTGATGAGTTGCTCGATTGGTTAGGTGCTGCTCACTTTTATTTGACACTGGACTTAACAGATCCCCTTGACTCCTCTATCCCAAGAGAAAATGGCCTTTTCCACACTGTTTGGATTACACCAGTGTGTCATGCTTCCTTTTGGGTTATTTTGGGCTCCTGCTATGTTCCAGCAGCTTATGGACAAGATCCTCTGCCCCCATACCACCTATGCAGCAGCCTGCTTAGATGACATCATATACAGCAGTGACTGGCCACAGCACATAGACCACCTTAGTTGCTGAGGTGGGTGGGTCTCACAGCTAATCTGAAGAAGTGTGCAATTGGGTGGGTGGAAGTAGGGTATCTGGGTTTCCACTTGGGTCATGGGCAGTTGCATCCCCAAATTGACAAGACAGTGGTGATTTGTGGCCTGCCCAAGGCCTGTGACCAAAAAGTGGGTGAGACAGTTCCTGGGGCTGGCTGGCTACTATCGTAGGTTCATACATAACTAGTTGGATGTCACCAGCCCGCTGACTGATCTCTCTAAAAAGGGAGCACCAGATCTGGTCCAGTGGATGGAGCAGTGCCAACAGGCTTTCACCAGGGTAAAAGCTGCACTGTGTGGGGGGCCACTCTTACAGTCCCCTGACTTTTCTCTCCCCTTTATTTTGCACAGAGATGCATCGGACAGAGGGCTGGGGGCCGTTGTGTTCCAGAAGGTGGAGGGTGAGGAATGCCCCATGCTTTACATCAGCTGCAAGCTCTCGATGCATGAGAGTAAGTACAGTGCCATCAAGCAAGAGTGCTTGGCCATCAAGTGAGTGGGCCTCACCCTCTAGTACTACCTGCTGGGGCGCCCATTCACCCTCTGTTCAGACCACATGCCCCTCCAGTGGCTCCACCGCATGAAAGATGCCAATGCACAGATCACCCGTTGCTATCTAGCCCTCCAACCATTTAAATTTGAGGGGGTCCACAGGCCGGGGACGCAGAAGGTAGTGGTGGACTTCCTGTCCCATTGGGTGGGGAGTCCGCTGCAAGCCGGACAGATCCCCAGCCTGAGTCGGGCGGTGGGGGTATGTGGCAGCAGGGGCGTGGCCTAACGTCAGTTTGTGAATGGAGGGTGGGGCCAGGGAAAGTAAGTGGCAAAGTCAATGCACTTGTGGTTAATTAATGTTGTGTGTCTGTGTTGTTGCAGTGACAGAGAAAAGGATGGAGAGAGCAGAGCGAGGGAAGCTCTGCCGACCAGAACACGTGTGTTGCGTGTGTGACTGTGTGAGCAGCGAGTGAGTAAAGCTGAAAAGCAGGAAAATAAGGAAAAAAGTGTGTGTGAACATCAGCTCCTGCCTGCTGTGCTTCTGTACTCCACCCACATCAGGGACATATTACAAACACAAAAGTTTCTAATATCGGTCCTCGCACTGTGAGTACTACATAATAATAATATGCTGGATGGGAGTTGTCTTAATAGCTGGTGTAGAGAGGCAACTCCCATCCAGCGGGTCCCATGGTTGTAGATAGGGGAGTAGGCTTCCAGATATGGTGGTTAGCTGCGAATAACCAATAAGCAGTCCTGGACAAAACACGGGTTGCCCTTTGGCAAGGCATAGCACCTGGTAGCCACCCCTCCAGGGTCATGGTGAAGGCATTGGCAGCAGGATGCTGGATGATGTAGCAGCAATACCAAACAAACCTGATACTTGGTGCTCCAGTCACTGATCGATGGCAGATGATGGACAACTGAACCACAGTGGAATGGATCACTAGCTCACCCAAGTCGAGCACTGCAAAATCATATGAGATGGTGTCTCAGCAAGGAAATAAAACACCGGGAAGGCTACCCTCTGGATGCACAGAAAAAAAAAAACTCAACCAATGAGTGAGAAATGGAAAATAATTTTGATTTAGACAATGGCATGAATGGGGCTGGATGAGATGGTCTGCAAGGATCGAAGTGAGAAGGTCCCTCACCCAGCAGGGTGGATGTGGGAAAGCAGGCATCCCCAGGTTGTTACCCTACTACTACTCAAACAGAAAAGATGATATTGACAGAGGAGGAATGGAAGTTGTTCAACAACACAAGTGAGTTTGAAGAATGGGAGGGCCCATGGAGCTACTCAGAAGAAGAAGGAGAAGACTCACAACAACCAGTCAACTCAACAACAGCTCATAAGAATAGAAACAAGTGGACAAAGTGGATAACTGTCTAGGAATGTTACCGGAGAAGTGATCCATCCAAATATGGATACAGGAAAAGAAGATCTGGCAGGAAAAAGGGATGAAGGTGGTGACTGAACAGAGGTTATGTGACCAGAGGAAGCAGATACAAGACAAACACTGGCTCTAGGAACTGAGATGATTAAAAGGAAAGTAGAGGGAAATGAGACAACTGATGAGAGTGAGGAGGATGAAGAAGACAACCCAGTCGAGGAAGAAAGAAACATCAGAATAGCTGACATTCCATCTGAAACTAACTCAGGAACAGAAGCAGTAAACATCCTTGATGAAGGACAACAACTGATACTAGCTTGGTTGGAGGAAGTGTTAAGGAACAATCAAAGAGAAGCCCTCCCACCACTCAAGACCTGTGACAGAGGAAACCAACAGAATGAGAGGTTACAAAAGACATCCCAACAACCAATGTATCTGATGATGATAACCTGTTCTATGGCATTGCTTATGTTGTATAAGAACAATTAGGAAAGATGCACAAAAACAAGAAGAACAAGGGAAAAAAAGAACTGTTTTGGAAACAGAGGATTGAAGACAACATAAAGAACTGGTGTACTGTAAAGATCTGAGTAAGTTGATTGAGGTCAGATATACAGTGGGGCAAAAAATATTTAGTCAGTCACCAATTGTGCAAGTTCTCCCACTTAAAAAGATGAGAGAGGCCTGTAATTTTCATCAT
>JANZLB010000010.1:4314328-4325921 GCA_026167865.1 Notarius quadriscutis
GACTTTAGTTTTGTGTCATGTCTGTGATCTGCTTTTTTTCTACAAAATTAAACAACTGAATGAACATCCTCCGAGGCTGGTGATTCCATAATTTTTGCCAGGGGTTGTAGGTCCAGTATAGATATGCTGGAATTTCTTCTACCTTATTTTGCAGATACATACCAGCCGTACTTACAGCAGTAATGTCTCTTATAAGGCCTTATAAATATTGTCAGGGAAGACTAGGAGAAGGATGTATGTTCAGAAGATGATTTTATTAATAAAAGTGACAACAGGCAAGCAATCAAAGTCGGTGAGCAGAAATCATAAACGATAAACAAGCAGAAGGTCAGGTGAGACACTAGCAGACCATCCAGGGCAGAGACAAAAGCACAATTTAAAAAAGAAAAAAAAAAAGAGGAACAGGAATCAGGAAACCAGGAGATCAGAATGGAAACATGGCTTGGTAAAGTGTCACTATGAAGTCAATACTTCGTGCTGAGCATGCACTGACACAGCCTTTATATAGGCACGCTGATGCGTCTTAATCCTATGCAGGTGTGCCTCATTAATGGCGTGCGTGCGAGAGTCTGCTCGGTGTGCACGCAATCCAGAGCACACCTGAGAGTCCATCTGGTGCATGTGTCAAAGCGCACAGGTCTGACAGAACCCCCAAAGAGCTCCCTCTGGGAGCGTAAATCCATCCTTCCTGGCCCCAGGGATGAGGTCCTGATACTGGATGTCATGCCATCGGTGCATCACTCTGAGCCGACATAGCACTTGGCTCAAGTGGAGGCTTGGGTTTGGGCTCAGAAGAGGACTTGGACTCTGGGCTGGAAGTGGACTCAAGCTCTGAACATGACTTAGACTCTGGACTGGAAGTGGGAGCTCTGAACATAATTTGAACTCTGGACTGGATCAAGCTCAAGCTCAAGCTCTGAATATGACTTGGATTCCAGACTGGATATGGGCTCGAGCTCTGGACTTGACTTGGACTCTCGACTGGATAGAGGCATGGGCTTGAGCTCTGTCTGTGCATCGTTCTGGTCCTGGTCAGAACCCAGTGGTGAGATGACACCTTCATAGCCGGGTGGCAGCGGAATGATGATGTCTTCATAGCCAGATGGTGGCGGGACGACAACGTCTTCATAGCCAGGTAGTGGTGGGATGACAACATCTTCATAGTTGGCTGAGGCAGAGGCCACCCCGTCATCCTCTGGCACCGGTTCTGGAACTGGCACTGGTCCTGGCACTGGCTCTTGTACTAGAGCTGGCATTGGCACTGGCTCCAACTCTGGCATTGGTTCTGGCACTGGCTCTTGCACTGGAGCTGGCACAGTCTCTTGCACTGGCTCCGACTCTGGTTCTGGCACTGGCTCTGATACTGGAGCTGACACTGGCTCTGACACTGACTCTGGCACTGGCTCCGAATCTGGTGCTGGCACTGGCTTTAGGCATTGGCTCAGACTCTGGTGCTGGTTCTGGCACAGACTCTTGCACTGGCACTGACTCTTGTGCTGGTCCTACTCTAACTCTGGTTCAGTCACTGGCTCTGGCTCTGGTTCTGACTCTGGCTCTAGCAGTGATTCTGGCTCTGGTTCGGGCGCTGGCTCTTGCTCAGGCTCTGGCTCTTGTTCTAGCAGTGGCTCCATCTTGTGCTCTGGTTCAGGCACAGGCTCTGGCATTTGCACTAGCTCTGGCTCTGGTTCAGGCACTGGTTCTAGCCCTGGCTCTGGGATTGACTGTGGGACTGGCTCTAGAGAGTCAGCCTCTAGGAGGAGCTCAAGAGCAACTGACTCCTTTGCTCTTGCTGTTTCAGCCACTGGGAGGAGCTCTGGAGCAACAGCCTCCTCTGCTGCCGCTGTGTCGGCTTCCAACATGATAGCCCCCTCTCGAAAAATTTCATGGGTGTCCTTCTCTAATGCCTCATAAATGTACTAGAGCATGACTTGAAAAGCCTATGAGCTCTGAAGGCACGGGTGCTCTACTCTTATGAGGTACTTGATCCATCAGCATGCTTGTCCAGTAAGCCAAGCTTACCCAGACAGGTTCTGGAGGCTTGGGTTCTTCTAGGTCCACATAAAAGAAGCCACACTACATGCTGAATCCACAAGGGTGATATTCTCCATCATAGGGTGCTGGGGTGTATACTCCAGTACGCTGCCGGAAAAACATAGCTAGGCTGAGGTACGGAATTCCGGAAGTAGCTTGGAAGAGCGTACTGGAACACTTCTGCGACATCCATAGTATGGCGAAGTATTCTGTCAGGGAAGGGTAGGAGATGGATGTATGTGCAGAAGATGACTTTATTAATAAAAGTGACAACAGGCAAACAATCCAAGTTGGTGAGCAGAAATCATAAACATTAAGCAAGCAGAAGGTTGGGCGAGGCACAGACTATCCAGGGCAGAGACAAAAGCACAATCAAAAAACAGGAACAGGGATCAGGAAACCAAGTCAAGTCAAGTTACTTTATTAGTACCCGTGGGTAAACTGGTTTCGCAGTTCAAGAGAGAGGTATAGGCGTCCATACATATAAGTTACAAACACATAACACATGTACATAAAATCTAAGACACTCAATATGAACAGAAAAATAAAATAGAAATAAAATAGTACAAACAGTGCTGACATATAACTAACGCACACACATGCCCACATGAGGAGGGTTGGAGCAGTACATGAAAAAGTGGCTACAGTACATAAAAAGTGGCTACAGTACATGAAAATATGGTTTTGTTTTGTTTTTTTACATCTTATTTAACAGTGTAATCGCAGCTGGGACAAAGCTGTTTTTGAACCTATTTGTTCTGCAACCTGGTACCACCAGCCTCCGCCCAGAGGGAAGGTACTGGAACTCACTGTGCAAGGGGTGTCTGCTGTCATCTAGGATAGCCATAGCTATCCGCTGTAGCTGTCTTGCATACAGGGAAGAGGGGTGTAGCTGTGACTCACCAGTCAGTTTACTTGACCACTTAACAATTTGATTTAGGCGGTTCTTGTATATCAGGGGAACGTGGCCAAACCATGAGGCCAGAGAAAAGGACACAATTGACTCAATGAAAGTGCGATAGAATAAAATCATCATAGTCTTATCGACATTAAAATGGAACAACTTCCTCAAACAATGTAACCGTTGTTGTCCTTTCTTACATACAGCTTCACAATTCTCCTGGAAGTTTAATTTGGAGTCAATTATTGTCCCTAAATATTTATAAGATTTGACTTGTTCCACTGTTTCACCCTTCATGGTGGTGGTCTCATATCTTAGGTGTTTCCCAAAGTCAATGTACATGTCCTTTGTTTTAGATATGTTTAATTGAAGGTGCGATTCCTCACACCATTGAACAAAGTCCTCTATTATTGGTCCATGACCTCTTTCGTCCTTCTGTAAAAGGCTTACAATGACAGAGTCATCAGCATATTTCATGATGGTCCTATTGGCATATTTGCTCTGACACATGTTTGTGTACAAAATAAACAGGAGGGGTGAGAGGGCGCACCCTTGTGGTGAACCTGTAGAGGAGCAGAGCTGACCAGACATGACTCCATTTACCCTGACTTTCTGTGTCCTATCTGTTAAAAAATCCAATATCCATCCAACAAGGTTAAAACTAATATCAAATTGTTCTAAAAGACGGTTAACTAAAATATGTGGTTGAATTGTATTAAAAGCAGATGAAAAGTCGATAAATAAAATTTGAGCATGGGACCCACTTCCTTCGAGATGTTTGAGAAGAACATGAAGTAGGGTAAGGGTGGCATCTTCTACTCCTCTGTTTGGCCTATAGGCAAACTGCATGGGGTCCAATGCATGTTCAGTGTATCTTAAAATTTGTGACCTTATCAGCTTTTCAAAATTCTTCATTACAATTGAAGTTAAAGCGATTGGTCTAAAATCATTCAAGGTATTTGGCCTACCACATTTGGGGACAGGAACCACAACAGCATGTTTCCAGATCTTGGGTACATGTTGTGTCTGCAGAGATTTATTAAAAATAAAATGGAATATTGGGCTCAACTCTCTTGTGCATGACTTAATTACACGCCCACAGATGTTATCTGGTCCATGACTTTTGTTAATTTTTGTCTTAAAAAAGACATTTTCAACATCTCTGCATGTGATGCTGATGTGCTTATTATCTTTGAGTTTATCTTTGAGTTCTTCAACTTCCTGACTAAAATCAAACTTGTCAAAACGGTTATAAAAACAATTCAGTGCATTGGCCAGTTCATTATCAGATTTAAAACCCTCAAGAAAGACATGGCTACTGTTGCTCTGGTTCTGGATACCTGCTATAGTTTTCATACTGGACCAGGCAGAGCCAAGGTTGTTCTCGGCCATTCTTTTTTCGAGTTTGGACTTGTATCGTTGTTTTGCTTTGGATATCTCAGTTTTTAACTCTTTTGTGGCTACATGTAAGTCAGTGGTTACAATGGATGATCTCAGTCAACATATTCTCCCATCAGTACTTGTTCTGTAGCAGTTGGTGAGTATGATGATTGCTTGGGTGACCGGTGGCAGGAGATGCATGTGCCCAAGTGATGAGTTTACTTTGGAGATGGTTGGGGACATACAGGTGGCCAGGTGGCCAGTTAGCTGGAGGAGTTGGTGGTTGCGACTCCCTTATCTCCTTGTCTAGGTCCCATGAAATTGCTTGGATGAAGCATTCTGGCATGAGGATGGGGTGAGGTTCAAGGTCGTGAGGAGATGGGCTGAAGATATGTGACAGGGCATCTGCCTTAGTGTTCTTGGTGCCTGGACGATAGGATATTGTGAAGTTGAAGCGCGTGAAAAACGGAGCCCATTCAGCTTGGCATGGGTTAAGTTTCTTGGCCTTCTTGAGATATTCCAAGTTCTTATGATCCATAAGTATGACGAAGGGGTAAGTGGCTCCCTCCAGCCAATGTCTCCATTCCTCCAGAGCAAGCTTAATAACAAGTAGTTCTCTGTTCCTGATGTCATAGTTCCTCTCCACTGAGGTGAGTTTCTTCAAGAAGAATGCAACTGGGTGGAGCTTAGGCTTCTAGTCGAAGTGCTGTGAGAGGACCCCTTCTCCACCCATCTTGGAGGTGTCCACCTTGACTGTGAAAGGTCAGGTAGGGTCAGGGTGTTGGAGGATCGGGGCTGTGGTGAAGGCGGTTTTGAGTTTGTTGAAAGCCTCCTTGGCTGCAGGGGTCCAGTGGAGGAACTTTGGTCCCTTCTTTAACAGGGAGGTCAAGGGCACTGCGTGAGTACTGAAATTTCTAATGAAACAGCGATAGAAATTTACAAAACTGAGGAAGTGTTGGAGCTCCTTGACTGAAGTGGGCACCAGCCAGGAAGTCACTGCAGAGACCTTGGAAGGGTCCATACTGACCCCCTCTGCACTGATGATGTACCCCAGAAAGGAGATCTGATGTGTATGGAACTCACACTTCTTAGCTTTGACATAAAGGTGATTTTCTAACGGGCAGTTGAGCACTGATCAGATGTGTTGGAGATGGCTTTCTTCATCTTCATCTGGGGAGTAGATCAGGATATCATCGATGTATGTCACCACATATCTCCCTAACATGTCCTGAAGCACATCATTGATGAGATACTGGAACACGCTTGGCACCGAAGAGAGGCCATATGGCATCACCCAGTACTCAAAATGGCTGGCGTTGGTGCTGAAAACTGTCTTCTACTTTTCTCCTTCTCAGATATGGACCAGGTTTTAGGTACTGCATACATCTAGCTAAGAAAACACCTTGGTGCTACGGAGCCATTCTAAAGCTGAGGGCACCAAAGGAAGAGGATATGGGTACTTCACTGAGATCTGATTGAGTCCTTGAAAGTCTATACATGGGTGGAGGCCACCCCCTCTCTTCTCCACGAAGAAGAATCCTGCTGATGCAGGTGATGTAAACGGGTGTATGTACCCCTGTTTGAGAGCCTCTTGTATGTACTTCTCCATCACCGCTTGTTCCATCTGGGACAGAGGGTAGATGCAACTGCGTGGTGGTGAAGTGCCCAGTAGGAGGTCAATGGCACAGTCATAGGGGCAGTGTGGTGGTAGGCTGCATGCCTTATCCTTACTGAAGACCTCCCTTAGGTCCAGGTAACACTCTGGGACCCCTTCTAGGGACTCAGGCTGGGGACTCTCTACAGAGGTGGAGGAGAGACTTAGCTGAGGACACTGAAGACAGTTCTTAAAACAGGTTGGGGACCATTGGAGAATCTCCTTATTCTGCCAGGAGATGAACGGGCCGTGAAGCTGCAGCCAAAGTTAACCCAAAATGATGTTATGATGTACATTAGTGGTAACTAGGAGTAAGATTAGCTTTGAATGGAGGGCTCCCACCTGAATGTGCATGGGAGCAGTCCAGGTGGTGACAAGGCCATCCCAAATCAGGCCTCCATCAACTGTCTTGATGCTGAGTGGGCTCTGCAGAGGATTTGTGGACAAACTGAACTTCAGGATGACTGAGCTGTTGATGAAGTTCCCTTCCGCCCTGAGGGTCGAGGAAGGCAGTTTCAGCAATACAGGAACCTTGAAAGACTGAGTTCTAAATGATCTCACTGGACTCAGCGGGTCAGCCTCAGTCTCCACAGAGCTGGTGCATGGTGGGCGAACTGGACACTGAATAATCAGGTCCTCTCTTCTTCTCCCATCTTGTTTGGGGCATTTCAGATGAGTTTGTGAGACCTCCATGGGTGTGGGAGCATCAGTGGTAGAAGTGGGCACAGCCTCCTCCTTGAGTGACAGGCGACTGGATAGTAGATGGTCCAGCAGAATCGTGAGATCAATCAGGGCATCTAAGGTGAGATGTTCATCATGGCACACCAGCAGGGATTGTTATTTTGCAATTATTTTACAAATAACAATTCGGATATTATTTTAACAATAATATCACTGTATAAATGATAGTACAAATAGCTGTGTAACTAGATGTCCTTGGGGTTGTTGAGACATGGAGGACTGGGAATACCATCTAACCCAGAGGTTCTCACAACCTTTTCTACTTTAAGGCCCATCTATTCATACTTGTAACGAGTCGGGGCCCATTATAAAAGATCCCCGATTATTTAGGCTCATCTATTCTATTAGAATCTAATAATCTACTGTAAAGTGTATTAATGGAATGCAGCATCACTCCCTGTTACAGACTGGAGCCCAGGAATTAAATAAATGCAATAAAACCAAACTGTTTAATTGTAGATATTGTATTTAAAACTGTATGGATGTGCCTGAAGCCAACATAAAACCATGCATGCAGGACATCCTCAGTCATAAGGGATTAATGATCCAAAATTGGAGTCTGGTCCATTAACACAAGAACTTATTGCCATATTTGTGTACAGAAAACAAGCAAGTTATTAAAACCAAGAAGTACACTCAGAAGAAGTGGATATAGAAACCACTCAATGGGATAGATCCTTACATGCTAACAAAGAAGGATTTTTCCTATGAGTTGGAAAATTATCCATCCATTGAGTTCCCTGACATCTCAAACTCCCTGTTGCTGCAGACATTGTTCTACATGGACAGACAGATGAAAACCTGGAAGAGCATGGAGGTGTACAACTTTTTATATATGGCTGGGTTAAAGATCTGGGGATCAGAACACTACAAGATAGATGGCAGTAGATGAGGCCAAGCAGAGGAAGAGTGTTTATTAGCAAGCATGACATTTACAAAAATAAAAGCAAAACAGCAGAGTCATAAAGCAGAGTATTTAAACAGCATTATAAACATGGCTAAAACCAAACATGATAATGATGATACCTGGCAAAGCCTCCATGGAAACAGCATCCGTATCTGCACGTGCTGATTGCGCTCAAATCAGTGTCAAGTGTTTCCCATAACGGCCAGGTCCCAAGTGCGCACAGCGTGCTCCGTGAGTGCGGCCGCTCAAGCTGCACCAGACTCAAGTGTGCAAAGGTGTGACAGTAAAGTGTTCACCTGCTGTGTGACCACAACCTCCAGCTCACTTGTATATTGCCATGCATCGCTGCCAAAATGCCTCATTTTCATTGATAACCCATCACAAAACAGCACAAGCAGTAGTGTGACTGCAGCTTAATGAGGCAGATGTGACGTTGGATCAGGAAGTGAGCTAGGAGGAATGAATGAGGGTGGTGGGAAAGACAAAGGTTGGTGTACTGCAACTTTTAAAAATAGTCGGAAACGAAGGAAGCATAAGCAACTAGGGAAAAATTCGAGTACTGAAGACACTGACAGTGATCAAAGCATGGTAGCTGCAGGGAAACAAGTTGAAGAGTATAAAATGATAATTAAACTAACTCAAGAAGGAGCGTCATTCGGTGAATGGAACCCAATTCAGCTAACCAAAGCGATAAACAAACTGGTAGGTGATGTGAAGAGTGCCAAGATACTACAAAGTGGAGCACTTTTAATTGTTTGCAGAGATAGTACTCAGCAAGGGAGGGCTATCAAACTGAATAAAATTGAAGACAAAAGAGTGCAAGGCACATTGGTCAAGGACAAGAAGTTTATACGAGGAGTCATTTCAGGGGTACCCATAGCAGCGTCAGTGGACCAGATTAAAGAGAATATAGTAGGGGCAAAAGTGATTGAGACAAAACGACTGAGAACGACAAGAAATGTGAATGGACAGAGGATGGCAGAAGGTCATGACGGATCAGGAAGTGAGCTAGGAGGAATGAATAAGGGTGGTGGGAAAGACAATCGACTATCAACTAAAGTGATAGTTTGGCAGTAATGATAAAAATTGACGAGGAAAAGCTGCCAGCTAAAGTATATTTAGATTATATGTGCTATGACGTTAAGCCTTATGTTCCCCCGCCACAGATGTGCTTCAAATGCAAGAAATATGGGCACGTAGTGTCAGTAAACCCGCTGGTGAAGAGCTGACTACAAACATGGACAGCTCAAGCTACAACTCCCAGAACACACAGTGCCCTCTGTCTCCCGCCTTCTAACACACAGCTGACATCCATTTCCTCATCACCTGTCCCTGTATATAAACACCAGTCATACAAGCACTCAATGCGAAGTATCGTTCTGGTTCACCGATAATACCAAACATTGTTATCTCTCTGACTGCCTTTCTACCATTCTGCCCTTTGCTAGTGTTTCTCGTTTCCTCGATCTCTATTTACCTCTGATATTCTGTTTGCTGATCGCCCAACCTTAGCATGTTTACTGACCTTGATTCTTGTCTCTCGATTTGGCTTGGTTTGCTATTCTAAAGCTGTCTTCCGCTACACATACATTTGTAAGTGCCTGCGTACTCACAGGATACTTCACCATCATAGATGTAGTGGGAGAATCAAAAGCAGATGACTCTCAACGCCCTGGGGTGACTGCTAGGAGAACACCAACAGATGCTCACTGATCTCAACACCAGGATGGCACAGATAATGATGGTTATGTCACAGGCCCTCCTATCATGCACCAAATCTCCTCCTTGCCCAGCATTGCAACTCCTCGCACTGGAAAAGTTTGCTGGTGACCCCGCCACATGTAATGGCTTCTCGCTACAATGCTCTTTGTATTTTGCCACCATGCCAGATATCCCTGAATCGCTAAGTTTCTGTCTCTCCTCTCCGACAAAGCACTCCACTGGGCTACAGCTGTCTGGAACAAAGGTGGGAAGCCAACAGGGTCATATGCACTGTTCCTCTCCTTTTTCAAGAAGGTTTCGACCATGAACCCGAGGGAATTGAAGTCAGGGAAAGCCTTCTCACCAGCTCACAGGGCACTAGAAGCATCGCTGAATACACCCTGGATTTTAGGACCCTTGCAGCCTCCAGTGGATGGAACAACTCAGCACTCAAATCAGTCTTTCGCCAGGAGTTGCGCCCTGAGATCCTCAGTGAGCTGGCATGCAGGGATGAGAACATCTCACTGGATGCCTTGATTAAACTGGCTATTCGTCTGGACTAGCTGTTGAAACACCAGCCTTTGCTCTTCACAGATAAGAAACCAAATCCACCTCCAGAGGACCACGAACCTATGGAACTCTCTCGCTCACAGTTGTCCCATGCTGAGCATGCCAGACAGCATAAAAAGGGTTTGTGTTACTACTGTGGGAGTGCCAATAACAACCTCCATTGCTGTCCATTTTGACCTGTCCAGGAAACCTCCACTGAGAGGCCCACTTCTTCCCCAAGTCCAGTGAGAAAGCTCCACTCTAAGTCCTTCAAAATCCCTGTATTACTGAGGTTGGCAGCCTCCACTCATGTGCTGTCCACCTTCCTAGATTCAGGAGCAGAGGGGAACTTCATCAGCAAAGCTCTCATACAGGAGCTCCACCTGCCAGTCACCTCTCTGCACAGCGTGCTTTGCATTCGGACCATCGATGATGGACTCATAGGTGATGGCCTGGTTACTTCCCGGACACAGCCACTTCAAATTGGAGCCTTCAAGTAGGAGCCTTCCATCATGAATTGATATCCTTGTATGTCACAACCACTGATCACCATGATATCATCCTTGGGCTACCCCTGGTTACAACTGCATGACCCTCTCATCTCCTGGCAGAACAAGGAGATACTCCAGTGGTCATCTACATGCTTCCAGAGCTGCCTCTCTCATCCTCAACCTCAGTAAAGATTCCACTTCCAGCCTCCATGGACAAGGTTCCTGAATGCTACCAGGATCTTTCTGAGGTCTTCAGTAAGGGGAAGGCCTGCAGACTACCACAGCATAGACCCTACTACAGTGCCATCAAACAGGTACTGGGCAAGGCACCACCATGAGGGCGCATCTATCCCCTTTCCCAGAAAGAACACGCCACCATGGAGGAATACATCCAAGGAGCTCTCAAACAAGGTTACATCCGGCCGTCGAAATCTCCTGCCTTGGCCGGCTTCTTCTTTGTAGAGAAACAAGGAGGTGGACTATGACCCTGCATTGACTATTGAGGGCTAAATGAGGTCACCATCAAGTACCCATATCCTCTCCAGATGCCACAGATGACATCTGGATTTACTCCTCAGATTTCCACAGTCAGAGCCATACTAAAATGGCTGCTTGAAAACCACCTCTATGTCAAGGCCGAGAAGTGCGAATTCCACCTAGACAAGATCTCCTTCTTGGGCTACATCATCAGTTCAGAAGGAGTCAGTATGGATTCAGCCAAAGTCTTGGCCTTCACCTCATAGCCGCAACCCAAGTCAGTCAAGGACCTCCAGAGGTTTCTAGGTTTCGCCAACTTCTACCGCCAATTCATCAGGAACTTCAGCACCTTGGCCTTACTTTTGACCACCCTCCTGAAAAAGGGTCCCAAGTGCCTTAGGTGGAATCCTCAGGTGGAAGAAGCCTTCAACCAGCTCAAGGCCACATTAACATTGGCTCCCATTCTCCAACATCCAGACCCCATGAAGCCATTTGTCGTAGAGGTGGACGCCTCTGGCATGGGAGTTGGAGCCATCCTTTCCCAACGATTTGGAGAAAGGCCAAAACTACACCCAGTGGCCTTTTTCTCCAAAAAGCTTACCCCTGCCAAGAGGAACTATTACGTGGGCAATCGTGAACTGCTGGCCATCAAGCTAGCCCTAGAAGAGTGGCAACACAGGCTATAGGGAGCAACTCACCCGTTCACCATCTTAACCGACCACAAGAACCTAGAGTATCTCAAGAAGGCCAAGAGGCTGAAT